>BACB01003815.1:0-12652 GCA_000338015.2 Ganoderma multipileum BCRC 37180
ATGGCCTTCACGTGCGTCCAGGAATGCCCGTGCTATATCTGGTCTGCTGTCAACCGTGAGTGACTGGGGCCTTTGGGTACGACAAGTATGATGAAAGTCTTCTGGCATTCCCAATCGCTCCTCCACGATCCACCACATGAGATCCTATCTGGAAAACTCGTACCGTATCTTGAGAGCCCAGATCGCCTGCAGAAGATCAAGGCCGCGCTCGAGGAAGACGAATCCTTCGAAATCGTCACCGCCCAGGACGAATGGCCTCCGAACATCAAGGACCACATCCTTGCAGTGCATTCGGAGGATTACATGGAGTATTTGGCGACTATTTACGATGAATGGGTCGCCATCGGTGGGGATAAGGTGTGTCATTCGTGACATCCTGTTCTGTCGTCTGAGCAATCAAACCGTCTTCAGAGCGCAGTGTTCCCGGAAACATTTCGCCATCGGTCATTGCAGTCGGTGGGCTCGCATGATACCAAGAACATATCGCCTTTGGCGAAGCCAGGTAAGTCAACCGAGTCAATCCTTCAAGACAGCTGTGAATGACCCTTCAGGGGTTTACTGTTTCGACCTAAGTTGTCCCATAACATCCAGTATGCTTTCCTTCCGTTATGCGATTTCCGGAGACGCATGAATATCACGCGTAGATACGTACCAAGCTGCCATCGCCTCGGCTAAGGTTACGCTTTCCGCTGCGCGAGCTCTCGCTACTGCCGACGGCTCCCCCCAGCTGGGTGTTTTCGCACTGGCGTGAGTGGTTATCATCGTTATATGCGGCCTTTGGCACGTACCTGAGCTACCTTTAGGCGTCCTCCGGGACACCATGCCCAAGATAACTTATGCGGTGGTTACTGCTACTTGAATAACGTTGCGATCGCCGCGAAGTACCTACTCAAACACCACGAAGCCGAATGCGTTGCCATTCTTGACGTCGATTACCACCACGGCAATGGAAGTAAGTGCTTCTTTTTGTCGCCCATACGGCAACAGTTAACCTTGTTCCCTTTAGCGCAGCAGATATTTTACGACAGCGCCCAGGTCCTTTACGTATCGCTGCACGCTGGGGGCGACTATCCCTGTAAGTCTCCTTCCATGCTAGGGATGAAGATTCAGAAGGCCGGACAGCTAACCCATGTTCGGTAGACTTCACAGGGTCTCCGGAGGAGCGCGGTGCCGGTCCAGGTTTGGTTTACAATCACAACTTTCCGTTGCCGCAAGGCCGGACCACGGACAATCTCTACTGCGAGACCCTCGAGAAGGCTGTGGGGATAATCCGGAATCATGCTGAAGTCGACTATCTCATCGTCAGGTTAGTCTAGCCCCATCTCACCTACTCGTGCACTTGCTTACGGCGTTCACCCAGTCTGGGAGTAGATACCTACTCGGAGGATCCCATTTGCGAGTTCCTGCTAACACAGGCTTGCTATCCCCGCATTGGGGAGACCATCGCAGCTTTAGGGAAGCCAACCCTCTTCGTCATGGAAGGGTGGGTCCCTGTTTGCCTGAGAATATGGCTAGATATAGAACTCACGGTTCTCTTCGACAACAGCGGTTATCATCTTGAGACCCTGGGCGAGAACGTTCGCGGCGTTTTGGTCGGTTTCGAACGGCAGCGAAGTTGAGTGCCTGGAGATTGCGCTCTTTCCTGCTTGCCATTCCTGACCATCGATTCCTGTATGTCATACCTCGCCCATCCCGCTCCGTTTTCCACCGTATACCAAGACAAGCCAAGGCCGACAAACATGAACTCATCTACTTAGCGTGCTCAGTTTTTGGTGGCACGGCCCAAACCGGCGTTGCGGCTCCAATCGTGGGAGGATTACGCGTAGTGGCCACCTTTGTTGACCATGATAGATCATGGTGGCCACCACCACTAAGTACGTTCCAGCCCACCGCTACCACTGCCACATCCAGTGCCGGGCGCCTCCGCGCTCTCCCATCCTCAGGCTCGTTCCGCCCTTCATTCCACTCGCCCCCTTCATTTTCCTTGGATTCCGCGTCGCTACGCCATACAGCCTCTCGAGTGCATAGCACTCATGTACGTACATTGTTTCGACATGGGTTTAACGCACTGTTTTGCCCGTTTCCTCGTTCTTGTCGCACGCACACGTTTCTCGCTCACCGGCCTCGGTTTTGCGCATGACAGTCACGTTGTGCAATAGGCCTAGGCCTAGGAGATCTATGTGATTGTACTTACAGGGCGGATGGTGAGATGCTCCGCCTCGTTGCTCCGCCACCAGTTCTCGGATCTCATGCCTATTCGTAGGTTCTGAACCGGAGTCCGGATCAATGCGAACGTGTGGTTCATCTAATAATGGTTTGGTACGAGCCGAAAAGGTCCAATCCGGCGCCTTAGACCACGTCGAGACATTTGGCAACGCCCCTTTGCAGTGACACTCCCATTGACGTGATGCGCCCCCGTCCTCCAATCGACCACATCCCGAGGCCCGCTCCTGGTCAACGATCAGGGTGTTGGACGTTGGACATTTGAGGGCCAGACTCGGCATCAACATTCCCGGCGCGTACCCACTCCAGGTTGATGCGATCCACCGAGGATAGCACTCCCGACATTTGGCGTATAGGGGCAGTACATACATCTCGAGGTCCCCCGTGCGCTGCGTCGCTCCAGCTGTTTTGTCGGTGAGCTCTCACTGTTCCTCCACTGGCGCACTCGTCCTGGGATCGCGCGGCACTCTCGGGGCCGACATATGATTCTTCAATGGCTTCTCTAGGGCCTGCTTCCCTCCCTCCGTACCTCCAAGATGAACTGGCTATCTTGTGTGTGTCCTTGGAGGGGCTCCAGAGGGCTCGATTGCTAGCTATCGCGTCCCTTTGCTGTATGGTCTACGATTGCATCTTGACGTTGGACCAGGAGGTGCGTGTCCCACTGTGTTCCTCCAGGGCGGAGAGCGTTCAGACTGACATCGCACACAGGTCGAATACTTCTGGACGGGACGCTGGACGCTTTCGAGGGTTTTGTTTTTTGTCGTGAGTTTCCTTAGAGCGCGAAAAGGATCTGCCGACTGATGACGTCCTTCCTCCCAGAATCGTTATCTTCCATTGGGCTGTTTAGCGTAAGTTCTTACACTGCTCTGCGGCTCGCATTGCACGACTAACATGACCATCAGAAATTCTTTGATTGGTGCGTCCCAATCTCGAGGTGGATAGGACGGGGGTCTTATGGCGTCCCATCTACGGGCTTTTAGGCTTCATGGCCAGTATGTCCGTCGACGTGAGCATTCTTCCTTTGCGACCCGAGCGCGCCGCCCACTGACAATGTCGCAGTCGTACGTGCAGATCTTACCTTACAGGCAAAATCCTCTAACACCGGAGCAGCTGCACTCGACTCATACACGGAGGTTTCCTCATGTCTTTCGCCGCCCTCTCAGTCATCCAAGGTGAGTCTCGCCCCTACCTCCTCAACGTCAACGGGCCCATGCCAACATCTTCATCCGTCCCTGTCCCGCAGCGGTCATCGTGCTCCGGATATGCTACGTCTACTCCAAGAACCCACTCGCGCGTGCGTTTATCATCGGGACGTTCGTCGCATGCTTCGTCTCCACGCTTGTTATGCTCGCAACGATCTGGCATGACCTCGAGGCCGAGCACGTGAATATACCCGGGCTCAAAATCACGAGCTGCACCGCGCCCCCGTCCAAGGAGGTGTGGAAGGTCTTCATTCCGAATATCGTCCTGCATACGGTGCTGTACCTCGCGACGACGATCCCGGCCCTGAGGATGCGGAGGCTCGGGAAGAAGTCGATGCTCATGGATCGCTTGGTCATGGAGTATGTAGTTTTTGCTCTTTGTCCGGGTGTATCTGACCCGGGGACACAGCGGCGGCATATTCTACCTCGTCGTGTTTGGTGCGTTACCGCGCCACGCTCTCCTGCACGAGTCTAACGCCCTCGTAGTCGCTTGCATGTTCTCAGCCATCGGCTCGCTAGCAAGAACCCCCCTGGTTAGTCGTTCCTTCGAACTGTGTGCGGCTTCGGCCCTTCCTAACCCAACCTCCTAGGTCACCATACCCGCGGTATACTCCAAGTAAGCGGAATCGGCTCCGTGCTACCTACCGTCCTTAGTGACGTCCTCTTCTCCTCTCCAGCGTTCTGCTAGCCCTGTCTTCCATCGCCATGTCCAGGTTGATGCTCAGCATCCGCTCGCTCGCCGCGAGCCTCTCCCTCCAGCCCGACTGGCTGCTGAACAACACCGAGCTCAACCGCGTCAACTGGAAGCACGGGCCGCACGAGGGCGAGCTCATCGTCGAGGTGGACGCGTTCGAGATGGACGACGTGGACTCGCCGACGTACAAACGGACGAGCTCCCCCGTTCACGTGTCGAGGGTCGGCGTTTTGGAGCCGGCGGTGTACCCGGGGACGAGGGACTACAAGTCGCCGCCGCGCGTGAAGAAGCAAAAGATTGACCTGGGTTGATGGTAATCTTCATGTCCTGCTGCCAGACGAATCCGATCACGATCCTGTAACAGGCGATACGCAACTGTAGGCCACTGCTGTGCCGGAGATGTATCATTATTGTGTCCGTATACACGTACCGTCTTTATATTTGTACACCATTCCAAAACTCATTGAATCTGTTTCTGTTGGTCGTGGAAATCGATCTGTGTTGTCTGTGAACACTGGGCAGACCACAGAGCGGTCGAGAGAGGTACCATATATAGCAGCTCGGCAATAGCCGAAACACCTCTTGCTCAGGACCTTCCGCTCGAGGCCACTTCGAGGCCTCAGTCCGAGCCATCTAATCCTCTTCTAAGACCCTCTACTTGCCCACTGTCACTATGGCCGAAATCGCTGCCCCTCCCATGGCTATGGACCCCATGCAAGGCGTCCAGACCAACATCGTCGCCCCCGCCCCCATCCCCGGACAACCCCCCGCAGCCATCCCTGCACCCGCCACGCCCGCACAGGAGGAGACCGCCACAGAGACGCTGTACATCCAGAACCTGAACGAGAAGATCAAGATCCCGGTGCTGAAGGCGTCGCTGCGCGGGCTGTTCAAGTCGTATGGGGAGGTGCTCGACGTCGTCGCGCACAGCAACTTGCGCATGCGCGGACAGGCGTTCGTGTCGTTCGAGTCGCCGGAGATGGCGAAGAAGGCGTTGAAGGAGGTCCGCGGGTTCCCGTTGTACTCGAAGCCGATGGTGGGTGCATGCGTTTGCTCTGGTGTTCGTGCTGAGGGTGGGGGAAGAGGGGAGGGGTTGGAATGTTTGGGGCTGATGTCGTGGTCGTGCTAGCAAATCTCGTTTGCGAGGACACGGTCGGACGCGGTGGTGAAAAAGCTCGACGAGGCGAACTTCGACGCGCACAAGCAGCGGAGGTTAGATCACAAGAGTATGTCCCACTTCCTCGTGCCATGTCCATGTCCTCACCCTGTATACGCTTTCTGCAGAGGCCACGCGGTATACCAATCCGATCAAGCGGAAATACCGCCAGAAGCGTCTGGCCGCAGAGGGTGAGTGCCCGTTCTCGATTGCTCGAGGATGTGTTCTGAGATTTCCTGCAGTCGACGGTGCAGCGGCTGTCCCGGCCGCGAAGCGTCCAAACGTCCAGATGCCCGACGAGTACCTGCCCCCGAACAAAATTCTGTTCCTACAAAACCTGCCCGAGACGGTCACCAAGGACCAGCTCATGGCACTCTTCTCGCAGTATGTTCTGTCTCTATCTTTGCGTGGTCTACAGACGTTCATCGCCTTCGCATCACAGATATCCAAACCTGTACGAAGTCCGTCTCATCCCAACAAAGAAGGACATCGCGTTCGTGGAGTTCCTGGACGAGCAGAGCGCTACGGTGGCGAAGGATGCTCTTCACAACTACAAACTGGATGGGGAGAACAAAATCAAGGTATGTCTCTTGGTGATCTCCTTATGCCTTCACCGCTCACGACTTTGCGTGGTAGATCACGTTCGCAAGGAAGTAGGGTCCCAGCGAGGGAGCTACTCCTGTTCATCTGTCATTGGACATAGACGTGGGTCCTGTCTCCTTACTGTACCGTCCCTGTATTTTGGGTGCCCACGGGCAATGTATTATACGCGCTATCGTGACCGATAGCTCTTGGAGTCAACGTGTCTCAGGGTGTAGACTCTGACCCTACGGCCCTGCGCGGCGTACGATGAGGCGTCACGCGTGTGATGAGGGGGATTCTAAGCACGACGCATTACGGGCATTAGCATGGAGTACAATACACTGCCGCGAAAGAGAGTGTCAGTCGTGGCCCCGATGCAAGATGGTGTAAGCACGCACATGGTGTAGGAGATGGTGTCTATGCAGCCTCCGCGGCGTCCTTCTCGCGGTCTGCCCGAAGGCGTGTCTTGACGTCCGCAACCGCCTGCTCCCTCTCTGCCCGACGTTCAGCAATAAGGCGGAGGATGTTCCCCCTTGACGCCGTGTTCCCTGTCCGCCACTTCCACCCCTTCCCGTCCGAGCCCTTGGTATGCCGCAAGAAGTACGCCTGCATATCGTGCTCCCTCCTCCCAACCAGCAGCCTCTCCTTGAGGAACTTGCGGCGCTCTGCGCGCTCCTCGGCGTCCATGTCCTCCTCCGCGAGCGGGTAGTAGAACGGCTCGACGAGCCCGACCACCGCACGCTTGTACGTGCGGTCCGCGACGCCGTCGAGCGGCTTCCCGAACCGCAGCTTGCGCAGCGGCGACACGTAGTTGTCCGTGCGGATGTACGTCGTCTGCACGCCGTACACCGCGAGCAGGTACGCGCGCACGTCCGTCTTCGTCACCGCTGGGGGCACGCGGAACGTCGCCTCGTACGGGTTGTACGGCTGCCCCGCGGGCGTGTGGTTCCGCACGAGCTTGAAGACGATGTTCGGGAGGAAGACCTTCTGGCCGACGACCTCGTCGCCCTCCTGCGTCACCGACGGGCGCACGCCGCGCACGCGGCTCCGCTTCGCATCGAGTCGCTCGAGCCACTCCTCCTCGGTGAGATTCGAGCCGTCGTTCTGCAGGAGTTCGCCCTTGGCTAGGGCTCGTTGGTATCGCGCGAATTCGGTGGGGGTGAGGCCTTCGGGGGTCGCGTCGGATTGAAGGGGCTCTACGCCGAGGCCTTTTTTGGCGCGACGGATGCGGACTGCTCGCGGCGTAGAGGCCGTCCGCGCAACAGCTGCTGCGTCCGGGATAGTCGCGTAGAGGCGACGGAGAGTAGGGATCATGGATGGTAGGGCGTGGTGGCAATGGCAGGTCGTCCAGCGAGCCGGCCAGCTGAAGCATATTTAAAGCGGAGCTGAGAGTCTGCTAGAGTCGACATAGTCATTATTTCAATCTCCGAAATAGTATGGTTACTTTTTTCTCACGGACCGAACACTCGTAATTACTGGGCTAATATCTACTTTGTTGCTGGTCTTAGTGTCTCCAGATATTGAAGCTGGGGGCGAGGCCTGGCCCAACCTACCAGTGGCTAGTAACACCCAGTGAGAACCCCACCTATTTCAAAACTTTGTAGTCTTTTTCAGTCTAATATATCTGTAGTATTGGATCGTATTTAGTGAAAAGAGACTGGAGTGGTCACATATTGACACAAAAAGCTATTTGGGTACTTTACATTTTGCAATATATTGAAATCTTTTTCGTTCGAAACGAGTCTGTTTCCCTCTGTGACCTGGCTCCGAAAAGACCCGAAAGGCTCAATATCGACAAAAGAAGCCCCGATCGCGCCGCTCGACCGCGTTTATTCGGTACGGAGAAATGGCTCTATTTGGGTCTAAAAATAGCTACACACGGGCGTACGCTACTCGCGGGCTCGTCAACAACTCGCGCGAAGCCTGTATGGGCTCGCGCCTGACCCACCCGCCGCGCGCACACCGTGTCGCGCGCGCCTTCCCGCTCGTCCTTCCCATTCAATCCGCGCGCTCCCTCCCCGCCGCGCGCTTGCCAGCTCCGTGCGCCTGTCCTAACGATGACGACCGTAAGCTGACGTCATAGGGCGTAGGTCCGCATCTTCCCATACCTGTATTGCGCGCGAGGCGCGCGTCGCAGAGAACGAAGGGGACGGGAGGAGGCAGAGGGTAGCGTAGGTCCCACAGTGGGGAGATGGTGGGGGGAGGAAAGAGGCGGAGGACGAAGGGCGACCATGTTGGGCCCCCTTATATATGTCGGGGACTTCGATGGCGTCATGGACGATCCTTTGGGGGCGGGATCGGGGGACAGTCGAGAACGGACGGGGCGGGTTGGATAGGGGGAGTTGAAGTGATGGAATAACTACACATGAGTGTGTCGGCGCGTTAGTTTTCGACATAGGACGCATCGAGCGCCCGGCGTAGTGGTACAAATTGAGTAGGTCGTTATATGAAAGTCGTTCGAATTTACAACTATGTACATGGAATCGAACCGAAAGTAGACGTAATAAGCGCCGACAAAGGGACGCAAAAGATGGCAATTGCGTGATTTGGCTCCCAATCGCTGGAGATAGGAGGGGTTCTCACTGGGAGTGACATCCCAAGGTTTCCAGCATGGGGAACAATTCCGATAGTAACATAGTCTATACGCGAACCATGGCAAAGTCTAATTCTACGGGCATGAGGATATCAAATGAGAACCAACAACTGGTCTAATGCTCGCCCCTGGGGTCATAAACATAGTCGGGATACTCCGCAATCCACTGGCGTTCTGCGATCCTATCTCTCACCTCCTCCTTGTCCCAGTCGACACCCGCTTCGCCCTCTACGATAGCCTGCTCCGCGACTGCAACGGCCACCTCGGTGTTCACCTCGCGCGCGTGCGCGAAGTCCGGCAGAAGCGCGCTGTCGGGGTCCTTGAGTGCTGGCGAAAGCGAGGCGAGCTTCTGTGCGCCGGCAATGATCATCGTGTCCGACAGCTTGCGGGCTTGCGTGATCATGGCACCAAAGCCGAGGCCAGGGTAGATGAGGGCATCTACGCGGAGCCAAAAACAAACAGGGTCAGCATCAGAAAAACACACAGATAAAATGAAAGCCGGACGCACTGTTGCACTCTGCGATCTCGTACATCTTCCCGTTCGGCATCTTGCACGGGGGGAACGGGCTGCCCGTCGCCATGAGCGCCCTCCCGTTCGTCCACACGTTCGCCTGCTCGGGCGTGACCTCGACGAGGCGCGTCGGGTTCGACAGCGGGAAGATGATCGGCCGCTCCGTCCCGCGCGCTATCTCCTTGATGACGTCCTCCGTGAACGCGCCCGCGTGCGTCGAGCACCCGATGAGCACCGTCGGCCGCACCTTGCGCACGACATCGAGCAGTCCGACCTCGCCCTTGTCGTTTGTCGGCACGTCCGCCCACTCCGCGTCCGGGCGCACGAACTCGCGCAGCCCTGGGCGGATCTTGTCGGGCCCGAGCGACTCCTTGATCAGCCCGTAGCGGTCGAGGAGGTAGAAGCGCTTGTTCGCTTCCGCGGTCGAGAGCGCGTCGATGGTGCCCATGCCGTCCCGGAGCTGCTTGGTGATGCCGAGGCCGGCGGAGCCTGCGCCGTACACGACGATGCGTTGCTCGGAGAGCTTGCTCTTCGTAACGCCGACAGCGCTCATGAGGGCCGCGAGGCTCACTGCGCCAGTGCCTTGCCTACGGAGGGATGCGCATACATTGAGCGAAATGCGTGCGGCAAACTGGAGGGGGGAGCTTACACGTCATCGTTGAACACGGCGTGCTTGTCGCGATAGATGTCGAGCAGCCGCTGTGCATTGTTCACGCCGAAATCCTCGAAGTGTAATAGGCTGTGCGGGTGGTACTTCCGCACGAGTTGCACAAACCTGTGCCGCAGGAGTCAAACTCAAGCTCAAAAGGCAGAAAAGTAGGGGCAGGGAGGTATGGCGATCCAGGGGGAAGGTGAGAATACGTGGGAACCGGTCAGGCCCCAGCCTCATACACCAGCAGCCGAGAACTGCGTGGGCAATTCTCTGGACGAGGAATCACCCGGAAGCCCCGGCCGGATTGCTCATTGAAGCGTTGTGATTCAATGTATGCACTCACTTGTCCACGAATCTGTCGTAAGCTTTGCCTCTTATTCGGTGATTGGCCCATCCCTAAACCCAGGTTTGAGCGACCGGTAAACAGGGGTGGAGGTAAAGGCGAACGCACGACATAGAGATTATCGTTGAGTAAGCTCTCATTATCTGTGCCGACATCTAGAACGACGCTCATCGACTTCGACGGATCAATGCCTCCCAGAAGACTAGGGCATGATGTCAGCGCAGCTCTGGATTAATGACGATCCACGTACGTGTAGATGGCCGACTTCGCTGTAGAGATACCAATACCCTGTAGGCGTTGTGAGGTCGCATGCTCAAAACGCTCAGGTGGATTTCGAGGTGCGTACGCCAACACCCTGGTCACCGATACCAAGGATTGCCTCGGAATCCGATACGACGAACAACTGGATATCGCGCCCCTTGGTCTGTTCAAGGAAGTCCTCTTCCATGGTATCCTGCTCTGCGAAGGTGAGATACAAGCCCTCGCTCCGGCGGAAGAGATGAGAATAGTTTGCTATAGCATCACCCTGGAAGTGCGGTCAGAAACGTGCATATATGCGTATTAACAACAGGAATACTCACCTGGGTTGGTGTATAGATGATCGGGATAAGCTCTTTCAAATGGCGGCTGAGCAACGCATAGTAGAGAACCCAATTCTGGTCCTTCACGCTCTGCAGGAAAGTGTTCTTACGAATCGGCTGTCGGCGAGCGCAAAGCTGGTCGTAGGCTCGTTGGCATTGTTCCTCGAGCGAGTTGATGCGGTAGGGAAGTCGGCCAGCAAGACCGAAAGCTCTGCGCTCTGAGGACGTGAAGCCGGTGCCCTTGTTAAAGCGAGGGTGTGTGAGGATACTATCGCCGCGCAAGGCGACTCGAAGGACTCTGTTCGTCGCCGTGGCCATCGTCGAGGTGGTAGAAGGTGGTGTTGGAAGTTCTTGGGTTCGAAAGATGAGAAGGCGGACGCATTTTTATAGACGGACAAGGGAGAGATGAGCATCCAGGTGCAGCCATGAGTTCAGTAAAGTGTGTGCAGGCGCCGGCAGACGCAAAGGGACGGAAAACGTGGGAGCAGACGACCGGCACGGACCGCCGTCCCCACTTGCCGTTGGACCTCGACCACCGCCGAGTCTATTCTATGGGCACAGCACGCCCTGCGACTGTGCCTCGCCATCGCTCCCTTCCCTCACTACCACCACTAGCTCGCCATGGGCCGCTGGACACAGTATGACGAAGTGAGTTTCCTTCATTCGAGTGGCTATATGCGTGGTATCCAATCACTGACCGTCTGGACAGGATTCTACTCGCCTGCCAGAGGGCATGAAACGCGTTGGATATGATTCGGACACCGGCAAGTATTACTTTCGCGACCAAGATGGTTCGCTCTGGGAGGGTCCGGAAGGTGCTGAGTACGGCGAGATGAAACGAGGTGTGTGTGCTGTGATCTCCCTCCATGCTGCACCAGCGTCGGAACACCGCTCAAGCTGCATTGTCTCGTAGTTTCGGATGCTCCGATTTCCACCGGTGATCGTTCTGCGGACGATGTCGATGATGAGGAGGCCGAGATTGGCGTTCATGTCCGTTCCGATGGGTATCGTCCCCTGGCGGTGGACTCGGTGCGTCGCGGTGCTGCTCGACGTGCTCCGTCGCTATACTCACGCTGGACCCTCATCTATTCAGAATGGCTCCATCCATTCTGGTCACACGGGCCGCGGTAATAGCGCATATCGTGTCATCCTCCCCTTCTTCCTCATTGTTGCCGTCATCCTACTCCTCGTCATTCGCCTGGCTCATTCTTCCACATCCGACCCGAACAACGCCATCTATTGTCCTGGCACGAGCGAAGTATACCACATATCCCGTGGCGATACTTGCTGGGACCTCGCGCAAGCTCGTGGATGTTCCGTCGACGATATCCTTAACGTAAACAGTGACCTCAAGTGCGAGAAGCTGGTTCCCGGCCAACCTATTTGCTTGCCGGTTAAGGCATGATATCCAGATTCTTGATTAGTCCCTGTCCCTTTCCTTTCCTTCCAACTCACTGTATAGTATTGCATGTGTCCGTGTATAATGTGCCTATCTATAGAGCTTTAGCTCTGTACTATGTCTGACCTGCGTCATCCATTCCGGGGTGAAAAGCAGTGCCTCGCGATTATCTCAAGGTTGTCTAGGGTATGGTGCCGTCAGTTGCAAGGTGAGTTTCTAAAGGTCCTCTGATGTCGTCTACATATCCTTGTTGAATGGTATCCTTCTCAGGAGCTATCGCATCAGTTCCATGTTTAGTCGACGAAGCGTCGCCCCAGCTTTCAAGCGCCTATTTTGAGACAGCACAGCATGGGTATGAACTCGACAAACCTGTGCGTCCACGCACATCGCGTTCGGCCGGCCCATATCGACTTCCTCAAGAAGAGTCAGACAGCGGAAACGAGGCGCTATGGGTCCCGCTCACATGGACAACAATGCCGAGGGGAATCATTGACTATTGACTCGGTATACGCACTGGACCGACACAGCCTCAGCCCGGGTAGACGTCTCAATGGGTAAGGTACAAAAGAAACTATGGCAGATCCTCCTCTAACTTGCGATCCTCCCCCATCCCCCTACCCTGCTTTCCTAGAAATTATGACGCTAGAGTGGCATCGCGGATACCTCGCCCTCGTCGGCCCTCAAGTAGACGAGATCGCTAGGCACCAGATCTCGTG
>BACB01004038.1:0-10194 GCA_000338015.2 Ganoderma multipileum BCRC 37180
CCATTCTTCTCTTCCCGGCAGGTCTTATTGAAGAATACCATGTCATCATCCAAAATCACGAGTAATCTACGATCTCATCCACCCTCATGGTACGGTGCCTGGGCCACGATCCAAAACAGCATGCTCAATCCTTGAGGCTCACGACCCTCCATGGTTACGGGAACTCTACTGGGCGCTCGCAAAAGTGGCGCACATCGTCCACCTTTCCATCGCTTTCGTCCATCACGCCAACTAACCTCTGATATCAAAGCCTTCCTCATACTTACCGTATCCCGCCGGCAGACCACATGAGTCCTCGGACATTGCGCGCGCCGTGCGCCCCAGCGATCGCCTTTTGGAAGAACGTCGGAGGGATATAAGGATCAGCGAGCCCTCCGTAACAACTTTGCAACCACTTCGTCTCGCCCGTCTTTTCCGGGTCCAGTTTTGGCCACCCGTCTGCACTCTTTTTGACCAGACATTCGTTTCTCACCGCAGCAATGCGTTCTGGGCACTTTTTCGTTCTCTTCCCCTTCGTCTTCGCCGCACAGGTCGCCGCCCATGGCTACGTCAAGACTGTGACCATCGATGGCAAGGCCTATGCCGGCAACGTTCCCTACAGGGCTCCAAGCAGTGAGTCGCACCCAGCTCTGCGCAGGTCAAGTCTCATGTTAACTTGTTGATGATGCAGCGGACAGTCCTATTCGTTTGATCAGCGAGGTCGATCCAGTTACGGGCATGGATAACCCCAACCTTGCGTGTGGCCAGGGCGCGCAGAACGCGGCCCTCGTCGTGCCCGCGAACCCCGGGAGCAAGGTGGCTTTCAACTGGGTGTCTGGCATTGGCGGTCACGTGAGTCGGTATCGTCTCTTCTGAAGGGATGCAGGAGTTATTCATCGCGATGCGGATTAGTGGCCGCACAACACCGGCCCGATCATTACGTATATGGCACGGTGCGAGGGCACAACGTGCGACAAGTACGATGCGACGAATGCCAACTGGTTCAAGATCGACCAGGCCGGCCAGAGGAGCAGCGGGGGCTGGTGGCAGCAGGATATCAGTGCGTTCCGTCACTTCCCGTGTGCTCTCTGCTAGGCCACTGACTGAACGACTTGGACGCGAATGAACAGTGGAAGGCAAGTCGTACACGGTGACGATCCCGGCCGAGATCGCCCCCGGAGACTACCTCATCCGCCACGAGCTCATCGCGCTGCAGCGGGCCGCGACCCTCGGCAATGTCGAGCTCTTCCCGTCGTGCACCCAGGTGCGCATCGGCGGGAGCGGCAAAGGGGTCCCGAACCCCACCGTGCACTTTCCCGGAGCGTACAAGGAGAACGACCCCGGTCTCTACACCCCCGATGTGCGTGCCTCATTCGTCCTCGTGGATTTTTTTGCGAGACTGATGTTTATTCACAGGTGTACCAGCCTGGATTCGTCTACCAGTTCCCGGGCCCCGCCATCGCTTCATTTAGCGGGTCCGGGAGCGGGAGCACTTCGACTTCGGTAAAGGCGTCTACGTCCACCGTTGGCAGATCCACCTCGGCTTCCACTCGTCACACCTCTACGACTGCGCCCGCCGAAACCTCGACTGCGCCCGCTGAAACCTCAACCGCTCCTGAGGAGACATCGACTGCGCCTGTAGAAACCTCAACCTCACCCGCCGAAACCTCAACTACGCCCGTCGAAACGTCGACTACGCCTGCTGAGACCTCGACCACGGTCGCTGAAACCTCAACCGCGCCCGCAGAAACTTCGTCCTCACCGGCCGAAACCTCGACCGTGCCGACAGCAAGCTCAACCGTCCCCACCGAGACCTCCACAGCGCCGGCCGAGACCGCGACAGCGACAACCGAGACTGAGACCGCGACCGCGACGACCGAAACCGACACCACATGCACAGACAGCTCGACCGAGACTTCCACGCCGACGGCTACGGTCCCGATCACCTCCGCTCGCTCGTCGCATACCATCTCTGCCTCTCATCACCGCTCCTCGTCGCGCGGCATCTCTACCTCTCGCCACCGCTCGTCGACGCATACAGCGTCCGCGTCCCACCATCGGTCGACGTCCCACCACGTCACCACCTCTCATCACAGGTCGTCGACGCACACTGCGTCAGCCTCGCACCATCGGTCGTCTTCCCACCATGTGTCCCCGTCCCACCACCGGTCGTCCTCGCACCCTCATTCGTCGCACCATATCTCTAGCCACCCTCATTCGTCACATGCCACCTCCCCGGCTCACCGGTCGTCGCACCACATCTCTTCTACCCGCCGTTCGACGCATCATATCTCTTCCACCCATCGGTCAACGCACACCGTCTCGACCTCCCTCCCTTCGTCCACCGTTGTCGAGTCTACCTCCACCATCCCCACCTCCGAGATCATCTCAACTCCCACGGCGGTCCCGACGTCGAGCATCGTAGCCGTCCCCTCCCCGTCGAGCGCGGACTTGGAATGCGACTCCGATTTGGAGGACGAGCACCCTTTCACGAGCCACCCGGCCTGGCCGCACCGTATGGCCAAGGTCAAGCGCTCCCACTTCTGAAGAAGTTCTGATGGCCATGGCCTCCGATTCCGTTCCGTAACTTATGCCCCCGTCTCGCTGGCATACGGGGCACCCCTTTCCGACCCGAACGCAGCGCGATCGATGGTTTTTTGACGGGTTTGGAGACCCGCGGGTTTTGAATCCTTGGGTTGGTTTACCTATTATTCTTGATATGAGCTCCGGGTTTGCTACTGTCGCAGCTCAGCCTCCGTGTTTTGTGATATCCGGAATAAACTGAATGAAGAGTGGATGGGATGCAGTATCCTGCTATCGTTCCCTGCTGGACAGTTAGACGCCCTGTGAAGTCATTGCTTCGTCCACCCATGCGCGCGCGCGGACAGTCTCGGCGCGAGCAGGAAGCGCGCACTGGACGCGCTTGTTCAGAGTTGCTCCTTAGCCGCTGACGTCCATGTCCTCCTCTTCTCGTTCTACCTCTCTAAGTAAAAGCAACTGCAGCGATGGGATGGATGGTGGCCCTGCACATAGGACACGATGAGGGGCTTGAGATGGCAATGGCCCCAGAGCAGGTTGACGAAAGGTTGGATAGGTATGTATTATCCGTTCGCAGAGGTGAGCATTGCGGACTTGAAGCCGTCGAAGGCTGGCCCAATCGGTGGAAGAGGCAGGGAGCGAGGATGAATCTACAACCGCGCACGGGGCGGACCAAGATATCGGAACCAGTGAGTAGAACGAACGCACTTCCGTGTCTTGTTCTCGTTCACACCCGTTTGACAACCCAACCTTAGGATTCCTCGAAGCAACCAAGCCACGGCCTATTGTTTGGCCATCCCAAACCCCTCGCTCGGAAGCACTCCCTCAAGGGAATCGTGCAGCAGTCTTAGCTTCCCTTTGGTCTCCAGGAAAACAGAAACTTACAGAACCGCGCGACATCTTCCTCGAATTCGTTCGTCCCTCCTGTCTTCCTACCGTGGCGCGCGTTGCTCATCTCGACTGTCAGGTTGCACCTGACCTGAACCCCTTAGATATTATTAATCTGTCGCGGACGTCGAAATCGCTTCGTTCGCTTGATGTCGAGAGCGAGTCGCCCGATATGGACGACCGTACTGAACAACGCCATTGGGCTTCCACCTTGTTCAACCGACATGTTCGAGCCTTCATATACTGCCTTAGTCTATGACCACTATTGTTCTGTAGGTGCAAAACTCGCTGTGCTACCTAGTGAATAGGAATCCGAGCTGACTATAACTCCTAGGCCTGCGGTGTCGACGATGCATTTTGGGTGGACTGTGCTCTCAGGGTTCGGATGTGTGAGGAATGCTACAAGGAAAAGCACGCATCGGGAGCATTCATGCGCAATTAATAAAGCTCTCACTCTCTTATCATTTCTAGCGTTGTTGATGGCGCGAGTGTGTTTCAGGCATTGCCGATGGACTATCGTGAGGTGGTCGGCGACGTCGTCCAGATGCTTGTCCCCTCCGCGAACTCATTCGGTGCGCATCTCAAGGTTCTTCATTGTTTTTTACTCAACCATGCTTCGATACGCCTGTATTCAGATTACGAAAGTCCCGACACATCGACCTTCATGATAAACCCACTGTCGCACGTCATGCAGGATTTTTACTTCAAACCGGAACTTGAAGCCGTACTGCGTTTCTTTTGGCCTCTACCTGAATCTGAAGACGTCATAGAGCTTAGAACTTTAGTTCGGGCCCGCGTGAATTATGTTATGGAGAGGCAGGCTGTGAGTACTCGTCCGTGACCGTCTCAAGAAGACCCTAAGGCCCTTACAGCATGCCGCCCTTATTTACGGATGGGATGTAGGGCATTCTACCGAAGGCAGGTACCTGGAACGGTTGAAAGTCCTTGCCAAGTAAGCAACTTCGCCCTCTCCACCGGCCGGAAGGCATCTAACTCAGAGAAGGTCGAAAGATGAGTTCCAGAATAAGGATACCATCCAGCTTCGCGGTGACGATTGGGACGAATCGACCGGCCAGCCAGACCAAGCGTTTCTCGACTACCTCGACAACACGACTCTATCCTGCATGGAGCTCGAATCGAGGATCCGCGCATCCGCAATCGTAAGCCAATCCGGTCCCGACGCCCCACCCGAGCCCGCCCTCCCGAAACCGCGCGACCAACTGCTGGCAGAGGTGCGCCTGTGCGAGGAACGCGAGAGGGCAGCGTACGACGCACGTGTCGCAGCGCGCTACGCACAGCTGGACGACTGGTACGAGTTCGCAGTGGACAGCTTGGGAGACGAGTGTCCCAACTCGCACGACGCACGGAGGATATGGGACGACCTAGTGTTGGCGCACGACGCGCGCGGGCCGTTCAACCAGGACGTCATCATGAGCGACACTGAGCTTATTGGCGCGCAGCAATGCTTGGAGGACTACCCGCAGGACGTCGTGCGGAGCCTCGGGAAGCGGCTCACGGCCGCGAAGGCGCGCCACGCGCAGGCGGCGGACCACGAGGAGAGCGACCATGAGGAGGGGACGAAGAGAGCGCGGAAGGGGAAGGGGAAGGCAAAGCAGAGGCACCCCCGTCCCGAGGACCCACAGACCGCTGTTGGCCGTCCCACTGCGCTCTTTCGGTGCTTGAAGTGCGGAGATTGTGGGTACGCTTGGCCGGGGATCAACGCGCATTGGCGCGAGAGGCACCCGGACGTGTCTGTTTGGGACTTGGTTGACGAATTCAAGGCCGAGGTGTGGGAGGAGTGTGTCAAGGTGGCGGAGAAGATGCTCGCGACGTTGGTCGATCAAGGCCTCGGCACGAGGGACAGGGAGAGGATGCAGTTGGACCATTTGATTAGGGAGGGGCGCGTGTTTTGTGCTTGCGGGGACCCGAGGATGGTGGCTCCTGGTGAGGGTCTGGATTGGGTGGCACTGGTGAGCAATCGTGTCACTAAGTTCAAAGTAGGAGGATGCTCATACCATAACATGGGATAGGTGAAACACGTTTTCGCTCATCTGGAGGAAAATGCACGCCGAATCCAGTGGTTCTCGATTCCGCGGTATGTACTTGGCTGTCATCGCCTTTGGAGAAGCCAACTCTCTTACTCATGTCATCGACTAGACCGGGGGACGAAGCTTCAGTGTGGATTGACGACCACGACCTCGCATCCTGTATCAAGTATCTTCCCCCCGATGCGGATGCGTCTCAAGCTGCAGAACGCGTCCGCGCCGACCCTGATACTCGCGCACGGATCAACGCATGCCTCATCCGATGTCCGGACGATTTGCGACCCGTATGTCGCCTCTGCAAGTCACTCACCCCAGATGACAAGAAGGATTCTACACTGTTCCTGCCGGAAGAGGCGGATATTGTGCTGTATCACGTGCAGGCGAAGTGAGTGACGTTCGTTTTGTGTTTTGTAAAGGAACACCGCTAACCCGATTGCTGTATGGTGCGACGTTAGGCATGGCCTCGACTTCAAAGAGAAGAACGTCCTGTTCCTGGCAGAGTCCGCGTGCGAAAAGACGTGCCAGTGACTGCTCGGGAAGTGGCGTCCATCTGCCCAAACATTCCCGTTGATTATCGTTTGCTATGATCCTTGTTCAGATTAGCTCTGTTAATATTGCTTTGCTGAGCCCATGTGCTTCAAGGCAGCCTGACCGAGACTCGGGTTCAAGGTTCGATGCTAATTGCTGGGCTGGTGCAGCGTTCCAGATGGATAAGGCGCTGTTCTCTTTTACTCAGCGTGTTTTTTCCTGGAATACAATTGTTCGACATTATATGGGCTGAAGGACGATTGCTTGCGGGTATAGTTGGTCTACTGACAAATAAGTAGCGATCGAAGCGCGGTCCAGCCGCCAGCTGTGCTGACGGGCGTCTGATTTACCTCCTTTGTATGTACACGTCATTGGTAGCACGCCTGCGCTTCCGTTGTTTCCAGCTTGTTTCGAGTCTTTCGACGTTCCATCACCATCTTGCGTGCTGTGTACCTGTTATTCTCAGACAACACTCATTGCAGCCTCGGATCTACTGTGGATTGTATTCTATCCTACTGCTGGGACCTCTTCTATGGCTGATGCTTCCAGGAACTCTCCCAGATTCAACATTCAGTGCCCTGCTTCATGCGTCTGTCAGCGCCCGTTACGACCTTGATCCTCTGTCAGCGGCCACCCCTGGAATATCTCTTGGTCAGAGCTATGCAATATCATGGTGATGCGATAGATGACCCGTCGGCAGGCAATGCTATCACTGCGTCTACGGGATGGAAGTGCAATCATTCCCGCAGGGTTCGGGGTCGACACGGTGCGTCATTAGTTGTCAGAACTCCCTCTGTCATGCTCTGTGGGCTGTGTTTCTGGTGTTATGCGGATATTGCCGCCGTCGCATTGCTCCCCCTCAGCTGTGTCTGTCGTGGTGATAGGAGCCGAGCCAATATGACTCCTTGGTCCTCGCTTCGGCACTGGGCAGGTATGGGGGTAAGGGTTGCAGGTCAACAGACTCTCCCGTAGCTGTTATTTTCAATGAACGCATCGCTGCTGTTATATGCCTGCGCAATGCACCAAGTCCATCTTCGCGCTGCTGGTGTGTCCGGGCCTGTGTTAAGGCCCATACAGCTCGTATTCTATCACGTAGTCCTTGTATTTGATGCATTCTCGTCTTCAGACTTGTGTCATCTGAGTTCGCGACGCCCCGGAGAGTCGCAAGCTAGAGTTTGATTCCTCGGGCGATGCGTGCGTCATCCATATCAGGCAGTGTTGACGCGTTGATGCTTCGAACGCTGTCCTCGGGACACATCTGGCAGTGTCCGTGGCGCCCGCCTGTCTGCACATCTGCACAGGCGTCCGCCGTTATTCATTATATTTTCTGTCCCTCGACATCTGTACATTCGCCTCGTCGGCACCGCGCAACTGCGCTGCCGACCATCTTCCCATATCGAGGATGCGTATGTGTGTTCGAGTTCCAGGAACAATGAGGCTCTGCGACGACTTGGAGCTCGCTGGCAGTATGCGCTGTGCCTGTAGCTGGGTTACGTGGATGCCACGTTCCCTGACTCGTTGTCCTGCTTAATCGAGTCAAGGTGACCTTCCGAAGCTGTATTGGAGTTCATTGTCCCAAGAGCGCGACGTATAAGAGACGGGCAGGTCCCACTTCCTGGCTCCTCATTGCAAACAACCCTCTCAACTCTCATTTCCCCTCAAGTCGACTACACACCAGCGGACTATAGCACCCATGGCACCCCTCACTGCCGCCCTTTTCGCCTCC
Source organism: Ganoderma multipileum BCRC 37180 (assembly GCA_000338015.2). Lineage (NCBI taxonomy): Eukaryota > Fungi > Basidiomycota > Agaricomycetes > Polyporales > Polyporaceae > Ganoderma > Ganoderma multipileum. The sequence continues at coordinate 7,705 of BACB01004038.1, forward strand.
CTCATCCTTGCCCGCACGTCGATGGCGGTTCCGGTCCTGCCGCGCGCTGCGCCCACAGCCGTCGACTCGGCATCGACGTCAATGTCGACATCAACATCGTCGAGCGACGCCCCTCCTCCACCTGCCTTCACTTTCGGTTCGTGTACTACCAATCTTAGGCCAGGCTCGTCACTTACCTTCGCGAATACAGGTCCCAGCGGCCTCCCGCACGCGTCTGCACCCACCGCCACCAGCGCACCAGCGAGCACGCTCGTGCTAGAGATGGACTGGCTGAGCTAAACGAGGCTGAACACCTGCTCGATCGCGCGACCGTTTAGCGTGTGAGTTATCTCGCCTTGCTCGACATAGGGGGGTCGGTCCTTATGTGTGTTCACGTCCAGGTCGTGCTTGTATACCCTTCGATATACCCCTCTCTAGATCTGTAGCGCTTTCAGGCTGGCATTGTTGACCGCCGGACATTGGACGTCGAATTGCGGCTCGGACGCCGTGATACTGCACCGCCCTCATGTATTGATAGATTTCCTGTCTCGGATCCCTGTACATATGCTCGTTGTATTTCATTGTTGTGTGCACTGTTTGCATTCGATATTTTCATCGCTTTCTAGACTTTGATCTCCGTGGCTCTTAGAATGTACGTCGATTAGAACAAACTGAAGGTTTAACGTTCGAACACTGAGCAGTCATAGCGATTTCAGAACAGGAGTGTAAGTGCAACCAACACTATGTTCTATCGATCTGGCTGAAGGTTCATATGAATACGATCATAAAACGACTCGCCAAGGCCCTCAAGGTGACCAAGTGTCCTTGTGCGGAGGGAGCGAGGGCACGAATTCGAAGGACTTGGCGTGAATTCGCGCAATATTATATTCCCTTCCGTGCTATCCCGGTGTGGTGGATCCCGCGAGGTCAGCTTAGCCGGAGATCAACATCCTCAGCAAGAGAGTCGTCCTGAATAATTCCACTAGACGAGGCCTGTGGATAATTCGAGCGACCGTCAAGAGGAAGGGAGGTATCGAGGTTACAGACTCGGCGATCGTGACGGCGCGGTTAGGGACCAAGAAAAATTCAGGCCGTTTTATCTGGGTCACGGTACAGCCAAACGGCTCTTCGGCCAATGCCTCGAGAAGATGTGGATAATGTGTAGTCCCCTGCAGCACACCTAGCCAGAACGATCAGAAAGATCGACTTGACCCTCTTGTTTCCGAAACGCGCACATCCGCCACTGCACCGTACGCAAGCCAAGCAATATGTAACATAACCTCGTAATGGGGAGGACCTTGAGGACTCGGGTAGACCAAGATAGGATTTGGACATCGCCGCCTCAAGGCATGATAGTACCACGCGAACCTCGTACTAGAAATCGGTCAGCTCGGGCAACCAGCGCCCGGGGTGCTACCGACGTACCGTAGCAAACCGTAGCACTCTATCTTTCTCAGTTTAGGACGCATCGTGTCTAGAACGACTTGAGACGAGGCCTAGAGACACTCAAACCTTGTCTATTGCTTAATATGAGGTCATTGGCGAGGCGGAGACAACGGCGAAGATTTCTGATACGCTTTTAAGAATCGACACCGTCGTCCCTGAACCCCGTCTAATCCTTGGTGAGAGTACTTAAGGAGGTGCGTTTATCGGGCACATAACCGGTGCGGTACTTGCAAGCCAACTGTGGCGGACAACGCATGACTATAACTGTAATCTATAGATCCACCAGATCATGCGAGTTTTTATGGAGAGCATCGCCACCGTATGGAACTCGCAGTCCATGCCACGATCGGAAGTGGGTCGCTGCCAGAATCTATCCGTATTGGACATGGTTCTCCACAGATCGAGCATCCCAGCGCGAGTAGAACGTGTCTCGTGTGGGTCACGCTGACGAAGGTTGCACCGCCAAGGGATTCGGTAACCACACCCTCACCGGGTAATCCTGGGGGTAGGATGGCTCGGCCCAAGTCTACCAAGGCATCGTAAGACAGCGCAAGATAATGCTTCACAGCCTCGGCCGTTCTGTAGGCCCACCGCACACGATGACGATGTTGAACGTGATAAGAACGATGGGTGACAACAACTAGGGATCGCGAGGATACTAGCATGTCCATATGCATCGACCGACGCAACGCGAGGTGCCTCCCCGTGGACCACAGTATACATATGCACTCGACCTATTGAGCCGGATGCGGCTGGGATCTCTGGCTGTTAATGCTCGACGCTCGTCGAGCAACGTGGTGCACGCAAACGCGACAGCGGTCCAGGCCAAAATCAGAATCAAGAAAATGGCCGAGACTAGACCCGGGAAGCACTGTGCTTGACCTAAGATCGGGCACGGTAAAAATGACGCAGAGGGACGCAAAGTGACGCGACGCACCGTTTGACGCAGAGTTTGGCGCAGAGAGACGCAGCGGGTGACGCAAGTGACGCAAGTGACGCAGCGATAAACGCGAGTGAGCGTCTTGTATATCTGTGTTAGTATCAGTGTCTACCGCATGTGCTTAT
>BACB01004281.1:0-21205 GCA_000338015.2 Ganoderma multipileum BCRC 37180
CATCATATTGCCACTACCCAGACTCGGTGAATACGTTCTCATCGTCGGCCACCTCAGCTTAGGCGATCAGGCACACGTACATCCATCCACTATCATCACAACCATCTGTCCAAAGGTCATCTCTAAGAATCTCTACAATGCTCATTATGAGGTCTCCAATTGTTTCGAATATAACTTTAGTGCTTATCTCATTGGCGTACGTTCATATCTACTATATTATGTGTAGCACTCTAACTGTTTTACTTTTTAGCATCGCATGTCGCTCATCAACGGCTTCTACATCGCGCTCTTCAAGGACCTTATGGTCACAAAGAAGGAGTTTTCAACAGTCATGCAGCTCGACTTCGACGATGAACGTGTATTGGCTGCTATTCCGATCATCAAAAGCACAATGTATTGTATCTAGCGACGCAACCCAGTTGGAGAGGTGAGCATCGGGTGCCTCCTGAAGGTAGCCTTGCCCAAGCTCACTTGCGCAAGACTGGTTGCACCCGAAATAGTAGCGTACGTATCAACTCATGTTTTTGTCTATGACGTGAGCTAAATACAATTCTCTATTTAGCGCTGCAGTAAGTATAGCATTGCAGCAGGGATGGCTAGGGGAGCGGGTAAATGAAGATAAAGTACTGTGTTTGCGATGTGTTGAAGTAGGGAATCAGGACTTGCAAATGTAGAATAAAGTTGATTTCAGATATTCATAGCTCAATATAAAAGACCTACATAAACTATACAGAATGCTCAATATATAAGATAGAGCTTGCTACACTAATGCATACCAAGTGCATTCGCGCACAATTATAGTCCATATACAAGATACATATTTACGCACACGCACATTATGTGCATCTGTGCAAAAGCGTAACATGTATACTCATGCAATACTACTGAAACACCTCATTATAGCGCAAAAGCACACATGGTGCCTATGCACAGATGTATCCGAACTTACTAACAGAGCGAGAAGGCACTACCAGTGCCTATGCGCAACTCATATATCATGTCTGTGCAGTGGTGAGAAGGCACTTGAGGTGCTTGTGCGCACTTTACAACTCTTCTCCATACAGTCACACTTGTTGCGCTCAGGCGTGGCCTGTGCTTTCACGCTCGATATAAGCCCAAATGCCGGTCTAACCTAACTTTAACCCTTACTTAGACAACTTTGCACCTATACAATCAGCGATAAATGATGTGAGACACAAATCAGGAACACGGAAACGAGCATATCGTGCGTGAGGCTATTACGAGCATGGCATAGCACCGCAATAGGTCTAACCCATCGTCGGATACTGCTTACCATCGATGCGGCGGTTTGGTTTCTTCGGATGTGGGTCATCGTCATCGTCATCGTCTTCGCACTCAGACAGCGGTGGCAGCATGTCGTCCTGCTTCTTCTTGCCTTTCGCAGTTTGCCCGGTCTTCAAGCCACCTGGTTTGCTGGTGCTCGCGCCGGACAAACTTGCAGCGTTGGACGTGTTCTTGGTGGGCTTGTCGGCATTCGAGCGGCCACAGTTTCGACGTGCGGTGGTGTCACGGAGGTTATGAATGTCTGGCGTATGCGCAGGGCCCGGCGTTAGAGAGGACGGTCGGTGTAGATCTTGCGAAGTTGTCAAGCTGCACCTCTGCCGCACCTGGGGAGGACTCAGCCCTCCGTCCGTGCGCGTGTCTTCTATGATCGAGTGCAAACGTTCGTGCCGCTTGCACGAGAGCGGATCAACCGCTGAATCTGTAAGTAAGCGCATTAGCAATCTATACCTGTGAATAGAATGTTAGAACATACCATCTTCGACATCCGCACTGCAGGCATCTTTCACAGATGTCGACGCCTGACTCGACTCCACGTTCTGGTCGTCTTCATAGATGGGACCTCCCATGATTGACGCTCTATTCTTGAACCGTTTCTGTGCAGTGTCGTACATACCTTCCCCACCTCGAGGCCCGTTCCAATTCTTGTAGAAATCGTCCTAGGAGATGTCCGAGCAGACCGATCGGTAGTCCTCCTGTATGTATTCATATAAGTCGTCCGAGATGAGGTCGCCCTTGCGCCTGGAGATATGGTGCCAGAACGTGTTGAAGCAGGACTTCTGGCAAGACTCAGTCTCCCCAGAAATAATGCCGCAGTGAGGATCGGCGATCACCTCCTCGAGCACCGAGGCGATGAGCGCGTTTATGGATGGCCAGTTGATCGCTTCCAACCTGTCCACGAACACCTGTGTTTCCTGCTCTGTAGGTGGAGGGAGTTGACGGCGCATGATGAGTGGAAGGGACGGTGGCTGGGATGGCTCGTCAGGGAATGTGTTGGGGACGATGTCTGGGAGGGGCGACGAACTGATGTGGAGGTCCAAATCCATGGGCTCTGGGAGGGAGAAGATGTCATGCGGAGAAACGGTCTGCGAGGACGTGGGAACGAGGACGTTGCCCTCCTGGGTTGATAGTAGAGAAACGTCATCGACATTGTTGCGCGGCTGGTCGGGAGAGTGATCGACATCTATAGGAGAGGCAGCGGTGGTTGCATAGGGTACAGGGGCGGAGGCAGCGACTGACAGGTCCACAACCGACTATTCGCCTGTAAATGGCACCTGGAAAAACAGTAAGTCAACACTGGGTGAATGGGTAACTGAATAATGAACTTATGTCCATGGGCACGAGCAGCGCGACGTCGGCAGGAGCTGGATCCTCATGCAGGAGGGTGGAATCGTCGACGTGAGTGTCGGAGGGACCTTTTGAAGCCCTTCCTCGGCCGCGAGGCTTCGGGGGGCCCTTGCGTGGCACGTCTTGAGTGGGAGCTGTGGTCGACGAGGATGCGATTGCAGGTGGCACAGACTCAACGGCTTGAGGTTGTTCCTTGCGACATTCAGGTCGGGCAGGCGGCGCAGGCAGGAGACAGGGGGCATGGGAGGCATCCTTGACTTCGGGTTTGACCTTCGCCCATGGCGCATTCCAGTTCATCTCTTGTGGATAAACGTTGCCGGACAGGTAGGTCGACTTGCGATAGACGGCAGGAGTCGAAGATGAACTCACGGTGGGCTGGTCAGATGGCTGCATGTACCCTTCTGCTACTAACCCCGTGCGGTAGATGCTATAACGGGTTGGGTCGTGTTCCTCAAAGTTCTCCAGCGAATCGAACGTGTTCGGAGGCTGGTCGCCGAGCTCTGGAAGGTCAGGGAGGAACTGCAGGAGGTCTTCGTCATCGAGGTCGACATATGGAGCGCGTGTGTTCTTGGATGCAAATAGGAACTTGCCCTGGAGAGCGTTGCGCATCATAGCCTAGAAGAATGAATATTAGCAGATGTAAGTCTAGTAGCCATATAAAATTAGTACGTACCATTGTGAGCATTCGGGCATTGTATGCGATGTCCAGACTCCAAGGTTCCTTGCGGGCCTTCGCCTTCGTGGCGACCGTCGTGGCAGTCGTTAGTCCAAAAGCGAGGGGGCAACGAGCGATGGCATCCAAGACCTTCTTGATGGCCTCCGTGTGATCTGCCATGCGAGTCGAATCAGCGAAAGGGACATTGCTGCCCAAATAGACGATCTCCTGCTCGACATCCTCTTGGGCGGCCTCCTCCTGGGATGCAAGCGGGCTGCCATTGAGAGAGACGAGAGACGAGAGGAGGCCGTCGTCCCAGTTCGCGAATTTGGGTGTGGCCTGTTCCTGGCCGGGAGGGCCGAAGTAGTCGCTGAGGGTGGGCTGGCAGTGGGAACTGAGGAGGGAGAAGAGGGACTCGCACAGGGATGCGTAAGATTCGCACTTGAGCATGCGTCCGAGGGTATCGCCATAGACGCGCCAGCCGAGGACCATGAAGTAGGCATAGGCGAGGAAGCCGTTCATGATGCCAGTCTTGTTGCCACCTTCGGGGGAGTGCCAGACGAGGGCGTGGCGGTAGAGGAGAGCAAGGCAGGGATGGACCTTGACTTGGTCGATGGGGAGCGCGAGGATGGAGCGGCCAATCTTGTGGTTTCTTGTGCCATCCATGACTTTGTGGTCGTCATCGTTGAGGTCAAGCGTAGCGGTCTTCATCTTTTCGTGGCGCTCAGCCGCTTGATGATAGATCTTGAAGACCTCGAAGACCTCCTTGAAGTCGTCAGGGCCGAACTCCATGTCAGGGAAGACCTTCTTAAACGTCGCAGGGAAGTCGTTTGCCTGCTCTGGCGTCTTCTTTGAACCCGAGCCCTTCATGTGGAGTTTTGAAACCTCCTTGTTGAGCTGACTTATCGAGACCGCAAAGAAGGCCTCATGCTGTTTTTTGCAGAAGGACATGGTGTACTCGTCACCACAAGCGCGGATCTTGTTGAGGTTTGCGAGCAACCAAACACAAAACTGTGTAATTGGTTAGCATGATACTGGCGGGCAAAGTGTAATGGTACATACTGCGTCTTGGGTGTGCTTCTCACTGGGGAAGTGAAAGCGTTCGTTGTCACAGAGAAGTCGGGCGGTGTACACAAGGTAATCAAAGAAGACCTCCTTGTCTACGTCGTTGTTGGAGCAGAGGATTCCAATCTGGGCGATGGGATCTAGCGTGCACGTAACCTAAATGAACAGTGAGTATGTCGTATCATTACTACGTTGCGAGAAAACCGAGAACCGGTTATCTCACACTGAGTTTATGCGTATCATAAACGATCGTTAGTAGATGCGAGAATACCAGACAGTGGTTTTCTCGCATGATATTCGAACAGTCAGTTGGATGCGAGATAACCGTTGGCCTGCTTTCACGCACCCGTAGACTGATGTACCAAATGCCATCCGATGCGAGAATACAGTAGACCTGCCATCTCGCACTGATCTGTTGCGTGAAAACAGGCCAACTGCATTCTCGCAACGACCGTGTGGTGCGAGAATGCAGTTCACTTGTTTTCACGCAACAAGCGCTAACTTCGCGCAGAGAACAACGACACTTACCACTTTGAAGCCTGTGTCCGCACGTCCGATGGCAGCGCTGAAGTCTTCGATGAACTTGTCTGTAAGGAGCGGGACGTTGAGCGTACGTGCCCTGGCCTCTTGCATCTCCTGAAGCCATGCAAGCTTCGCTGGGGCCTGCAATAGCGTGATCACATCGTCCGATCCATCCTCCAGCTTGTCCAACCGCTGCGCCCACGCTGACACAAGATGCTCGCGCAACACTGCGTGGTATCTCGTCATCGCATTCTGCCACCGCAGGCTCTCCTACTCCCCAAAGTACTCGTAGTCCTGTGTGAGCCTGAACTCCTGCTCATAGATAGAGTCAGCGAGCATAAGAATGTCCCGGTCCCAAACCTCAAACGATATTTTATGCCGCTGCACAAGCTCATCCTCCGCAAAGTGGTAGTGCTTCTTTACCCATCCCTGGCCCATCTTCCAAGCAAGTCGTTGTGCGTTCAGGTCTGCGCGTTGCTCCGCCGTCGCCTTGCCCATCTTCACTGCTGTCCACATTGCCGGAGTAATCTCCAGAGGCTTGTCCGAGTTCGTGAAGTGCCTCCAGAAGTTCCGGTACACGAACGCTCCCTCGTTCTATTTGTTGTCGAGGTTGGGGAAAATGTCCATTGTCCCGACGAGGCGCAGATCGTGCATGCACGTCTGGACAACCCATCGCCAGAGCTAAGAGCATAAATAAATCGTTAGCAGCGCGACAACACGTGAATGGCCGTGCGTACCATCGCAGACCCTGACTTTTTTGCCAGCGCCTTCTTTCCAGTCCGTCCCAACGCCGCGCTCAGCCGTGCGAGCGGCATACAACCCGTCACCTTGAAGTACGGCAGCTGCCATACATTCTGCACAAGGCTCATGTTCTCGGGCTGTGTGAACAAAAAATTTGCCGACCCCTCCCTCAGCTCTATCTGCATCAGTATAGGCCCCACAATCTCATTCCGGAACAGCTGCGAGCCTGGAGTTGGAAGTGCCTTCCCCGGGTGCTCCTCCAGCCAACTCTGCGCTCGCAACTCAAGCTTCCAGAACATAACTTGGACGCGTTCCTGCGGTTCCACGACCTTCGCCGGGCGCTCCTCATTCGACGCAAGCTTTGCAAGCAGCTTCGGCTTGTTCTTCAGCTTGTCTGGGTTAATGCATTGGTTAAGTTAGTACGTTCAAGTAAAGTAAGAAGATGTGAGAGGCGTACTCTCATCGTAGAGGGTCAGAACCCACGTTGTCATCTCTGCCGCTCCCTTCGCCGCACGGTCAATTTTCTCCTGCAGCCTCTTCACGACCGTGTCCATCAGCTGTGCCTGCATCATCAGCTTCCCCTGCACTCCCTGCCCTTGCACCTCCAGATGCACCTCCAGCTGCGTCTTGTAGTCCGCCTCGTCCTTCTTGAGGTCTGCGTGAAGGTCGTTCACCACCTCGCGACGGTGGTTCCCGCTCAGAAACGTGATCTCCCGCTGTGCAGCGGGGCACTTCCACACAATCTCCTTCAACTTGTGCACCGGTACTGGGGACGCAGCGACACACGAGGGGTCGATGTTGTCGCTATCGACCATCCTGAAGATCGGGAACTCCCAGTCCGTCTTCCCATTTAGCAGACTCATCTTCATCTTGCCCAGGTGAACCTTGTCGATCTCCCGCTCATTAATCGTCTTCCAATTATGCTTGACGGTCAGGTCCGGATTGACGAGTGCGATCTGCACAAACCCAATTAATGTGTCATCGAGCTCTGCCTGGTCCTGCATCATCAGCGTGACCTTCTCCTCCTCGCTTTCTTCCATCTTCGCCGTAGCCTTTGTCTTCTTCGGCTTCTGTTAATTCAAACAAGTCAGTAATCGTGTGCGTGTGACATCGAGAATTGAGAGTTACCTTCGTTTTCGTGGAGCGCTTCTTCGAAGGCTTCGTCTTCGTGCTCTCGTTCTGGCTCTGCCACTGTAAATACGTCAGCACACCCCACGCATTAGTGATCTCCTGTGCCAACGAGCATGTACGTCCGGGTCAGCGGCATCAGATGCACCACGATGCTTGTCCGTCACTTCCTCTACATCATCGGCATCGCTATCGACCAGCTACATGGATGATTGTCAGTTATCCTATAAACAATATGTAACGCGCATGCGTACCTTGGCCTTCGCCTTCCTCTTCTTGGTGATCTGCATCAAATGCCTCTCTAGCTCTTTCGCCTCTACTGCCAATTTACCTGAAGACTAAATACAACGCGTGCAATCAGTAAACAATCTCCTTTCAACATTGCAGTTCACTTACGTCGTCCGTGTTCTCCTCGTCCTCTTCGTCCTCATCGTTGCCACTCGTTTTTTCTTTGCTGCCTTCCCCCTCTGCATCGCGTGGGTCCCGCATCTCAACGTCCTCGTCGCCTGAGGTCGTCGCAGTCGTCGCTTTCTTCTTGCCTTTGTCTGCAGGGTGCACGCGGCTTGACATAGCATGAGCCATTATCTAGAGCAATGTGTGAATGAAGTATAGGTGTTGAGTATGAAGGACAGAGGGAGTGACAACAGGACAATTTTGTCAAGTCGCCAGTTCCGGACCCCTGGCACTCCGCATTGCTGCCTCGTGGCCAACACGTAGCTCTTGGGTTAGGGTTTTCTTGCTACTCACTCCTTATCCCTGTAGTATTCAGTGTGGCATTATTGTTTATTCATTGTGGAAAAACAGTGTCGCTGTTTTCTCGCATCATGTGTTCTATGCATTGGTTATATTCGTACGGGACTGCATTACAAACTATTACAATGTTATACTATATTGCTAACCCAAGCCTCGCTTTCATGCGAGAATGCCGCAACTCTGTTATTGCGCATGCTGTACTTGTGTGCGAGATTGCCGGTACACGGTTATCTCCCACCCATCCTAGTTACAGAGTTCATTGTATCGTACGCTTAGTTGTAACATTACATTGGAACATATTGAATATAGTATTGCTACCGAATGCGAGAATACCATTCGTCTGTTATCTCGCACACGTGGACAGAATCTTTCTTGTATTCAATCGTGTACGTAATAACAGGCCACCTGTTATCACGCATCCGATAGCAGCAGTTTGTCTTGCGAGAAAACCGTTCACCGGTTATCTCGCATGCTCGAGCGTCTACTGGGTCACTCATCTACATGCGCAATAACCAGAGACCTGTTATCTCGCACCGATTCACACTTTGTCTAGCCCAAACCTGGGTCTAACCCCAATACCCCCCTACTTTGCACCCTCTAAATTGAACGAATGGCTGCAGTGTAGCCTTTTGTCCAGGTATGTGAGCACAGAGACATGCAGCACAGTGGTGGTCATATCCAGGCTGCTAGATGGTGGGATTCTCTCGTAAGATTGGAGGGCAGAGAAGTGTGCAGCGTAGCGAGCTTGGACTGGCCCTAGTACCCAAACTCTATTGACCAGTAGCTCCTGATTGCGATTTCGTGGCTACGTTGCTTAGATACTGTTCATATGAAGGGAAGTCAGTGAGAGCATACTCAGACAAGCAATGCTTGACTGACTTAAGGTGTGCAGTACGTACATCCAACTCCATCTTCATGGCATGCCACACTGCCGAGTTAAACTGTGGGATGTTCCCCTTCATCAGGAAAAGCCCCGAATGCGAATTAGGGCTAAGTTAGTGGTAAAGCCCCAATAATACCCATAATGCACACTATTGCAACTCTCATCGAATGTTGGGTGCTGTATGGGTTGATAGGATATAAAATGAGGTTCTAATTGCTGTTAAATAAGTAGATATAGCATACAATGTTACTGAAGGGTGGGATACAGCACGAAGGACATGATTTGAGGTGTGGACCAGCTGCGTGCTTCTGGAGGAGATGGGGACAGGGAGGAGCTGTTGTTAGATGCTCACTGCCTCTGCTCCCATCTGCACAAGTGCTAGTCAGCGCCTATCTCAACGACTTTACCTGCGATGGTGATGATGATGGACACTATATCCAACTCTTCTCCTCTGCCATCTCCACTTTGCTACCCTCAATGACAGCCATATTTGAAGATTCTATGTTGACATTGCAATGTCCTCATCAGACGGTGATGCAGGTATAGGATCCTTGTGTCGAAAATTTTCATTGCCTCAGGTCATTCCCATAGATGCGGGATCGGGCCCTTACGGTATCAGTTGCTTGGTAGTTGCGAGGATGGGGCATACTGCAAGTGCTTTTGTATCATCAGTGAGTCTTTTATTTGGCTTTACAACATGCCTCCCAACTGCGATGGTCCAGGGACCAGCTACAGCAGCCTCTATACCCCAATCTCTTCGCTTCGGCCTTCACAGAGGCACTGAAAATGCCAATTTCTGCTGGCCAGCCTTATTCTCTCCTGTCTCAGATGTGTTTTTCGCCCTTGTTATGTTTGGCATCTGGTCAGTGCCGTGTACAAGGTTGACTTTCCATTATTGTCCACGTCCACCACACTGTGTCAGTCCTGCTACCAGTTCCGCTTTCCCTGTGGCCCTCTATAAGACGACATCTACATATACTCTGGCGAGATACGCCTTTCCACTAGTCAGTGCAGGCCATCATATTCCTTGACCTCTTCCTCGGCCTCAGGATGTGGGTCACCCCGCTCCCACTTCTCAAGACATAGGTGCGTACTGTCCTGCACGTCCTTGAGCAGTCAGAGAGCCTCGGTCCTATGCAGGAGGTCATCGATATTATCTCATAGTATGAGGCGCTCCGGACGCACCATTATGCAAGTCATCCAGTGCCTTGTCTCACCTGCTGCACAGGAGGTCACCAACATTGCGGCTGCAGCATGACAGGCTGTGGCAATCACACCGAACTCGCTATTGCGAGTAGTAGCATCCCTCTAATAGCATCAGCTGGCTATTGCTCTGATGCGGAGGTAACTGTTGCACCTGCTCCCTCCACTGCTGTCACGTATATCCCAGACGTTGCGATTATACATACATTACTTGGTACTGCAGCTCCCATGGTCATGTATGTATGTATGTACTGTATTATGGCAGTCGAGTAGTAATAATAATATTGCATGTGCTTGCATACCTCAAAAGCGTGCCAAATCAACAATTGTTCCAAAGTTCTAATCCGTGAATAATACGTACTATTGGCTCTATCATGAACTTATTAGCTGGGGACTAAGCAAATTAGACTAATGCTCTAATCGCTCAAATTATTGGTAAATATGGCTGAATAGGATTTGGGGTTTTTCCTGATGTTGAAAACACACAAAACATGAGCCCCAGCATGCTTCAGTAATAATAAGCTAAGAAGGGACATACAACGACATGTCGTTCGGTTTTGTAACATGTCTGGCAATCGTCCACCTTGGCTAGTTGGGTCGAACAACCTCCTGAGGAGCGCGGTGGCATCTTAGAGCTGCATCATGATCAGCGCCAAGATGAATTAACCATACTAGGTGCAGGATCTGCTACTGCACATACTGCAGGTCATCCTGGGCCTCTAGCGGTAATATGTCATCATCAATACGGTGGGATGTGAGGAATAACATACCCAGTCATCCACAAGAGGCACGAAGCCAGCCAATGGTACTAAAACGAGCATATCATCAACACGTTAAGCGACTTATATTGGACATGGGACGAAGAACCACGTGCACCTCTAGAATGGTATGACTACTGCCCCTACTCAGGCCGAGGCTGGGGGGTCCTATGTTAGGTCTTCAGGTTCCTTGTAATACGTTAGACCAAGAAGGCTGTGGTAGAGAAAGATAGCAGTTGATGAATCATCCTGACGCTAAGACAGCAGACCTTAACTAAGGGTAGGAATATTCTGCCATTCTTATTATCTTCTGCGATTGCGGTAAAACTTGAGGCTAGACCCCCGAGCAGTGTGGGAATGATCTGGTTTGAATGGTAGGACTGGGAAGAGATGTACGTGGATTCGAGCTTGAGAACATCGAGAGTAATGAGCGGAGGTGGTGGTGAGGGTTGCGGGAGATTTCCGACCTAGAGACTGAGAGCCACTGTAAGTTAGGACCTTGAGCTTCTGAGCTCTTCCGAGTCACTGTGAGAGGGGTGCACGTGATCAAAGCTATGCTCCCAGATGCCCACTCACCTGCACTCTCCTCAGTTTTGACATCGCACTGCCACCACCTCGTTTGTCGAATCGACGTCAATACTCCTCACTGCAGCTTGACATGGTCAGCACTGAGGTAAAGGGACGCTGTAGCGCTGAGTTTGCAACTGAGCATTAGCCACAGATAATGTTCACATGTCAACAGTTCCAATATCGTGCTTGCTGCTACCATCCCGCTGCATATCCTTCTAGAACCAGCCTACATATGGTGAGTCACAATCTCCCGTCTTTTTCTTGTCATCTTGTCAATGCTAACGAGTCTCTCTCATTCATGCCGGTTTTTCCAGCCTCCCGTTCTCGCTTTCTTCCTAACAAGGTTAGAGATACAGCAAGGATTATGCCACTTCTCTTTCCTCGCTGTCTCCTGTGGTACATATTTATCTTTGCACTGTGTGCACTTTCCACCTTCTTCCCACTACACTTGTCAACCTGGCTGATGCCCATCCCTCTGTGTCTCCCCCCAGCACGGCACCAATGACGATATGGATAACCATTTCATGGCAAGGTCACTCGAGGCTGCACGATGCCAGACGATCGTGTGTGTGACATGTGGTCATGATGGTAAGTGTTCTCGATACCTGGACTCAGACAGTTAATAGGTACAGTATTAGATAACCCACCTCAACGCTATTCTGACCCATTCTCCATTGCTGGCTGGTAGTTCTGGGCCTAGCCATCTGTTCCTCCTCATGGCTATAAACTATTCAGGTAATGATGACTCCTTTTGGGCCACCTCTTTACACTGATTGCTATCCAAACTTGAGAAGATACCCCTTCTGTAAACCACACCATGTGGCTGACCCCACACTGTCAACCCAACGACATGCTAGCTGATGACGACTGTGAGTACAGCATAGATTCTTCTACCCTGAAGGAGTCTGTTCTCATCAAACTGAAAAGATTTGATGGACCTAGAGGAAGAACTATGCCAAACGAGGGTAGAACGAGAGCTTGAGAAAGTGATGGACTACGCGTGTGAGTAGATCTGTCGACATCCACCCATGAACCATTTCAAACTGCCTTTCTAGAAGATTTAATCAATCTAGAAGAGGAGCTGTCCCATGCGAGAGTTGAACTTTAGTACAAGGATGAGCTGTTGGAAATACTAAAGGTCGTGATAATGGTTTGCTACATCACCTGTGCCTACCACCACGCAAAATGCAGTAGATTGGACGATACTCTGGATGAAAATGTTATGCACATGGAATCAATCATACTGAAGGCTATCTTCATCTTTGTAAACCAAGGGGGACTGTCACTTTGGTGAGTGCTGATCAGCTTGTTTTGCTCAACTACTACTACTCAGTTGGGCAGTTAAAGATAGGTCGTGCCTTGCTTGCTTGTGAGATTTGCAAAATTCTCACTTTTTTTGCCGCCCCTCTGCTAGTGAACAGTGTCAGACCTCTTATTGCTTTGGCGATTTGTGCTGTCGGTATCATTCTACTAGTCATTATATAACCTGTGTGCTTTGAATCAGTATCTTTCCATTGTTAGTTCGTCTTGTAACAATGCTTCTAGTTGCATGACACCTTTCGAACAGGGATTGCATGAGATGGTCTTGTACAAAATCTATTTGCCTGGCAGTGCCTGCACAAGAGGTTAGAAAGACATTCAGGCAGGTTTAGCGATTGGCCAATGGCTCTAGCACACATTTACTTACAGTTCAACATCAAGCTCAAGACTCAAGCATAGCCACTCCATCGATTGGTGTCAACTGTGGCTGCAGTGGCGGGATTCATGCCACGTTTAGCACTTGCCTTAGCCTGACTCCTGCCTGCCTTCTGCTCGGGGTCACCTGATGAGCATACCTTTTTCTGCTCTCAGGCATGCGACTCTAGAAATGGCTGTAACTCAAACTTACTCACTCATTATCAACCAGCCTTCCGCTCTATGGAGCGCTTCCTTACCTTGATTCCTATGCCCTAGTTGTTCACCCCACCTGACTTGCTATCCCCTGCAGTTCTAATACCTGCAACACTTCTGCTCACCCTGACTATATCTTTCTTCGCTTCCCAGCTTAGCATCTTATTGTCGCACCTGCCCAGGTAGGGATGCAAACCCTGAAGGTGATTATGAGGCACCGAACTCTCCTGGGCTTACTCATTCTCCGTCACCACCACCACCAGCACCCGTGAAGTGATTCACCTGCCATTTGTCACACCATTACCACAGGATGCCAGGCAGAATATTTGACCCCTGATGGTTCGGGTGTTCGACAAGCTGGATGGATTGCGATTAGAGCGTTCTCAGTGAGTAATACATCTACATCTCTAACAGCACTGTGCTTATATTCTGAACACCTTCTCTTCGAAGCACCCAGAGCCAATGTCCCATTTTGCCCGCTATCAGTCAAACCATGTACCTTCACCCTGCATTGTGTCAAGTGGATGAGGGATCTGTTCATTATCCAACCCCTAACGCTTTGGGATCCCAGTCTGGCATGCTCAGAAACCCCACAGCTAAATCGTTGTCATCAGCTCGGCCAGGCCTAGGTGTGCATTTCATAGTGGTTTGGGTAATGCTTCGGTTACAGTGGACACTTCAATTATGTCAGACCCACCTGTTCCCATATCACAAGATACCCCTCTGCCATTGCTGTTGAAGGGTCCTGAGTCACCCTTTGATGTTTACAACATACGTTAATTTGTCACTTTCTTCTTGAACACTTGCATATCGTATTGTGCAGCCACCAGGATCAGTGTTTGTGCATCATCCCAGGGCATTCCGAGGTTGGGTAGGGATAACCTCAGAAAGTGAAGAGGGTGGCACATTTTGGTTCCAGTCTGAGTCGCCTGTTAAGATCCCACATCCTCCCGATTTCTCTGCATGCCCCAGAGTTTGCCTAGGTGATATTTACTGCCACCGTATGGGAGCACACTGTCAGTTGTGGATACGAGATGCAGATGGCAATGGTTTGCAGTGGTGGGCCCCGGTGGAAGCAGGGTACAAGTAGAAGGATGGACGGTGACTAATTGTGACTAATACAATAAGATCACCGTTGTGGGTGAGTGAGCACACCTTCAATATGAAGTTAAAACATCATTGTAAGTTGTACCTCAGGTTTTAATGGTATCGTCTTGAGCTGACCACCTTATCCAGTCTACCACATGTAATTCGCTGCTTGACTTGCATCGCTATCTACTTATCTAGTTATTGTCTCTTTTCCTGCCACATGATAGGCTCCTATTTCCTGCATACCTCTAGATATCATGGATTCACTCTATGTATCATATTGCGGAGCCCTGCATGTATCAAAGAGTTCGGAAAATTGGCATGGCACCTATGTTATGGCAACCAGATGGAGTTGCCAGGGATTGTCTCATGTGAGTGTTGTGATTCATGCATTGAGGTGTGTCCCCTCGTCCACGCAGCTTCAGTGCTCTGCTCATGCATATGGCAGGGCTGCATCACTGCATGAGTCACAGTCTACTTGGTCCCGATGACTGCTTGAATCATGCATGTTCTGTCAACATGTTTTCTATGTTTTATATAGAGATGGTCTATCATTTTAACCTTTCTCCCTCCATGTTGTGTATCCTACTCTTCTCAGCTATCGCTCACATGATTGCATGGTCGTCTTACCTCTGCCTGAAAGGGCACAAGGATTCCATCAATGTGCTTTGTTTCTCTGCGGATGGTCACTACCTAGCGAGTGGAAGCGACGATGGCATTCTCCTCATCTTTGAGGTAGAATCTGGGAATGAAGTTTACAAAGTGGCTTCCAAAACTCCAATCACTGCGCTGTACTAGTCGAACAACCCTCTGACTCAGCTATACGTGGGACTCAGGGACAGCCAGGTACTGTCCGCCCAAGTTATTGAGGTGTGTCTTCCTCAACTGCTTTGTGCCGCCGTCTCTGATAACGCCTATATAAGGACTCCATTCCCGCCCACTATCTACCAAGGGCCAGTGAATATGAGGCTGTCGAGGATATCACTCATGATGACTACTCCCACATGTTGGTTGTATGTTCGGGATCTAATGTTGAGGTGTAGATGGATGTGCAGCCCTGTAAGT
The DNA here is from genome assembly GCA_000338015.2 of Ganoderma multipileum BCRC 37180. NCBI lineage: Eukaryota > Fungi > Basidiomycota > Agaricomycetes > Polyporales > Polyporaceae > Ganoderma > Ganoderma multipileum. Next base: position 14,972 of record BACB01004281.1, read on the forward strand.
CCTTTATACCAGATTATCAGAGCTCCTACTGATCATACGTTACAGTCATGATGGCTAAGACCACGCTTCCCAGCCTGATCAGGTCCAGGTCCCAGATTGATGGTCGTTGGCCTGACGTTCCAGTCGTCGTGCGCTCTGTCCATAGTACCAATAGTGGGAATGCCCTCATTATTTCATACCTGAACCATAGAATCCAGTACGTCTCTAAACCTACCTTTTGCATCCATGCAGTATCTTATCGTCTTATTGTCTGGGCTAGTCAGTGGGATAGGGTCCATTACAAGTTCAGCTGGATGATCTGCCCTTGCAAGCTATGCATGTGAGTCTTCGCCTTCCGAGATTTATGCCATCCCTCACAGCTTCCATTTAGTGGTCACTCTGCACTCTCTTTGAATGGACAGTTCATTGCTGTCTCCAATCTAAGTGATGGCTTTGACCTCTATCGCACGTCCGATCAGACTCATGTGCGAACATTTGGGACCAATATCGGGGTGAACGTACCTCTTCCAATTGCGTTCATTGATAATAGCACTGCATTGGCCACTGGCAGCTCTTGCGGCCAGGTTATTATCTATGATATCACTACCACAGAGACAGTCAAGGAGCTCTGCTATGATTCTGGTGCATTCCATAATGCCCTACTAACCAAAGCTAACACTGCGATTCATCCGCAGAAAGCATTATCCAGGCCATTGTAAGGGGGCCCTTCATATTCTCTCCCTTTCTTAAACATTCAGTTGATTTACAGGCATGGTGGGGCTATCCAGATAGCAGAATCGTCCTGGCAGCAGGTCTGTCCAAACGGGGCTCAGACATGATTATCTGAACCTGGCGCTCACCTGGGCCATTGGGCGACTCACGGCACAGCATCACCGACAGGACGTTGGTGAGGCTTTGTAGTTCTGAACATAGGCCGGAAAACACCATCGTCCGACAATCGGGAGTGCAAACCCTGGATGCTTCAGCAGCAAGGTATTGCGTTCACCCTTTGAAGATTGAACATAGTAAGTTGGGTGAGTCTTTCCTCCAGAATGTAACCTTGGTCACGATGGAGGCAGCCGCCATTGTGGCACTCTTGGCAGCGCTTCTTATGTTCGTGTGCTCTGTGGAAGAGGTGCATGACTTGGTGTATCTTTCTCTGCATGGTAGTAAGTGCTTACATCCACTCGTTGTAGAGGTCTGTTAGCCAGAGGATGATGTTGCCTGGCATAAAGCATCTGGTAAAAGACCTGGTACCTGTGAATGGAGCCTGAATGGTATGTCTTCCCAGTTCCTTGCTCCAAAGGTGGCCTAATGCCGTACTCAAAGTGTAATGAATCTGGAAAATGGGAATAGGGTTGCATTCCGAAGACAGTGCTAGGGTAGACTGTGATGGCTGCACATGAGATTAGAAACATTCTAGCGAGGTAATTTGGTTCATATTAGAACCTACACCTGGATTTTATTGATCTTCGGCTTGACATAGATATATCATATATGTTAACGGTGCCTTATGATCTACCACCGAACGTACCTACGAATACGATATCTACTTGGATTAGACTATCTACAGATCCACTTCCCTCCCCAACCCAGTTCTCACGACGTCTCAGCTGAAGCCAAAAGTTTGAACTACCTACTCGCACATGCCGCCTTTTACATTGTAATCCTGTGTCCAAAACGTTTTCCAAAGCTTTAAAGCTAAGGCTCATCCAAAATGTATGCTCCGTCTATAAGTATCCTGCACGGACTGCATGGTTTACCTGGTTTGCTGATAGGCGACCTGCCACCGACATGCTCATGCGTGCTTGGACTGTGCTTAAGCTCCTGCTGTGTGCATAGGTATGGGTCTGGACGTTGAGCATGCTTTTGTGCATCAAGGCACACACAGTGCTTATAGGGATCAATCGTGGTGATGGGTTCGAGTGAGCGCAAGCGGCAGCGGTCGTCCTTCATAGTCTTTATAATCGTACCACAGTGGATGTGTTCCGGCCGTTCGTTGCTTGCAAACACCTCCGACAGCCCAGGAAGCACAGTATGCTTGACAGGGACATGTGCGAAGCACACTGAGGTAAGCGAGGATGAGGTTGGATGGGCAACCATAGACTGTTCTGGACACGTCTTGGATCAATATGGGGGGACATGGTAGAGAGGGGGTTTAAAGTTGAAGGGTATAGGCCTTTGGACAACAACAGAATGCCTGCTCACGATCATAGTAAAGGGGCCCGAGTGGATGATTACGGGCAGGGTTTCTCCTGAGCATGCCCAGGAGTGAGAGATTGAAACCACAGTCTAGAAGAGGTGCCTACCTGCAGTCTACATCTATTACTCTCCGTTCACCACTTTGCTCGCATCTTTCTTTCACATGTGCTCCATTACATAGATCCTGGCCCCATCCACCTCGTCTGTGGTTGACTCCACAGTTGCTGGGCTTCAAGGTATGGGGAGATGGTATGGTAGGGTTGGGACAGCCATCAGCCTAGAAACTGCAGAAAGGTGAATTCACAATTCTAATAAGTAATGCCAGCAGGACTGACGGTAGATTACATCCTGGACTTCTTTACACTGTCTATAGAGAATACGATCGACTCAGAGGACAGTGGTACCTGCATTCTATGCCATTCGCTCTCCCCAAGTAGTCCTCCTCTTGCTTCTGTGGCACCTCTACCTCCATCTATTCATGAGATGTCTTTGCCGGTTGTGACATGGCCACAGATGGTCAGCTTTGGTTGGTGCCTGAGTTGTTGAATTGGTGGCTGCGAATGCTGAGACGGTAGCAATAAAAGGGAGCCAAAAAGCCTAAATGGATACCATTGGACTTCAAGCTTCAATATGGGCGCATGTGGAAGTCAAGGAGAGGGGCAGAGCAGGACGGTTGACCACAAGTTGACCGTAAAGCTGCTCACTTGATCATGTTCCCATGACTACAAGGGTCCACCCTCCAGCGACCTCCAACACTGATAACTTACTCCAACTTCAATTTTCTGTCCTTTTGGTCGATACTCCCTCTGCTGACCAGCGACCAGGGCCAGGACGACACAGCTGCCTGTGCATACAAGGATCACCCCAATCACAAAGTTCGAGTTGCTGGCCATAAAAGCTTTTTGATGCCCTTCTTGCACTAGGCCGTCCCCTGCCCTCCATCTCTCTGCGCAGTCTATTTTCTCCCCCTTCACTCAGCCCTTTGCGCTCCTCTCTGGCTCTTCCTCTAATGTTGCCACTCTCGTGTTGCCACCTCGAGACCATACCTGAAGGTCCTCCATTCAGCTCACTGTGAGTACCAAGGATATTAGTGGCCTAACCCCGCTGGCTCCCAGATGAGACACTTGTCCAAACGGCATATTCTTACCATCTCCCAGAGATAATGAGTAGTGGCCGCCAAAGAGTCAGCCCGCTCCCCTCACACTCCCTTCATCATCTACTGTCTCTCCTTCTCTCCAGGCCCATAACTGTGCTCGCTCGCTGCTACCAGAGATACCGACGCGAAGGTCCAGGGACACAGCTAGATCACCTGATCCATTATTTTCGGGCTTGCCACCATCCTGAGGGATTGGTGTGAGCTTAAGAAGGGCAGCGGCGAGTGCAAGCCATCTTTCTATCGGCTTTGGGTCTCCTCCCTCCTCACCCACCACACCTACTTCCTGTGCATACAGTCCTATCCAGTCCCATCCCTCATCGTGCATGCCAACATGGGTGATCCCCTCTGCTTTCTCCTCATCACATCTGCCCCTTGCATTATCTTCATCAAATGCCTCTGCACGTCATTGGATGCCTGCTGGTCGTCCCTCGATGCCCTCCCTTTGACCATCTTACCATTGGTGAGTAGTTCCCGAGCTGCTCTGCCTATAGCTTTCTGCTCTCGCGCTGTATCTCCTTTACAGCAGAACTTCTCACCTGGGTATCAGAATTGCTTCTACAACACTTCCACCAGCTCGCTCTTGACTCCATCCAACCTAGAACACCGAGAACTGATTCGATCCATGATATGGTTCCTGTGCAAGGAGATGCTTTAACCACCATCGCAATTGAACAAATTATCGTTGGACCTGAAGGAGTGGGAGCAGGTTAGCACCCACTTACAGCCCCTGGCATGGTTGGAGCAGATATGGACGAGCGTCCAGCTAGGGAAGACTTATTCCACCGCTTATGCAACTTCAAGAAGCCTTTTCCTCTCTCAGCATGCCCGAAAGATCTAGTTCATTGGTGATAAACCTTTACTCACTTGACAGGAAACCTCACTCGGGTACGTTTTCTGCGGCGCATTATTGTCATACACTGTTAACAAGCCATAGCTAGCTCCAGACCTTCGCAGTTAAGATTTATGGCCCCCATGACGGTTGCATAGCTTGTCTGATGTGTGGCCCCTTTGTGCTGGCTACAATGTGATATATTTATGATCCGTCCCATACACACCGATCTCTCATGTCATGCCCAGAATGTGAGTGAGAAATGGTTCCTTCATCTCTGGCATGGAGTACGTGAGGCCAATCCTGTCAACCTGTACAGTGACATGCTTAGGACCCATGAAGGCCCTAGCATCATCTTCCCCAGAGTCCTTGGGTGGTTCAAAATGGCAGCAAGTCGGCAAGTTTGGAAGAAACTCTCCATCAATCGCTACTCTAGATCATCATCACATACCATCATCTGGCGAGGAAATCCAGTCGAAAATGTTGATCTCCATGCTTTGGTGGCTAGCAAGATCTTGGATAATTTCCTCCCTTCGCCTGCATTACCTTGCGTGGCCATTACAAGATCTCTAACAGCCCCGACAGGTATAGAGAAGCCTTCTGTACCACTATGTTAACTTTGATGTCTTTGTAACTGATAAAAATCATAGCCTTTCTTCCACATCCATCGACAGCAGATCTAGTGGTGCCCAACAAGGTCAACACAATGCAGGCTGCCTTTTTGAGATACAGCATCTCCGACCCTATTCCCAGGACATCCTGTATTGACTCAGATCCTCAGCCACAATGCCTTCCTCAACAGAAACTGCTGGACACCCTCCCATTCCTCATCAGCCACAGCTGTTGCACTGGAAGCCACTACATACTACATCGCATGCTATATCTTGGCTAGCACCACAAACCTGGCTGCGACCAGCACTGTGCCCAGCAAAGATCTCTCTGGCCAAGCGGGAGTTTGCTCGTTAGCATGTAGATATGAGTTTGGACCAGTGCACAACTTTGCAGATGACTGAATTCCACTTCTAGTAAACCCTGTCAAGACTGCGTCGCAGAACACAAAGTGCACAACCATGACACTGACATCGGGGATGCTCAGTATGTGTTCTCATCATCACGGCCTTTCGCGTGTGCTTCATAACCCTACTCACATGCTGGTGCATGCATTCACTCGCTATCCCTTCTGCAAGCTTGAGCGTTGCACAGCGAGCACTACACTTGTGAACCTCGTGAGCCTGTGTGGGCAGGCTGGGCACACAAAGGCTTTTAGGTGGCTGTGTGGGCATATGGAGGTGCATAAGGCTAGAAGACAGGAAGGAGATCCCAGACATGAGTGAGTGATAGCAGTTTGCTGTCTGGTCCCCTTTCCCTTACTCGTCTCCCAATAAGGCAAACCTCATCAAGCCATATGTGTAGTCAGAGGTGGCGGTGTGGGGGGTCAACGAGGGGTGTAGGCAGTGGGAGGTTGTCTGGCAATTACTCATGTGCACGGCAGTGACTGCGACGCCGAAGAAGGGCTCTTTGGGCAAGATGATGAAGGTAGAGAAGAGTCGCCTGAGTGCTAGTGTCATGGCATTGGTGAACCTCAGATGGGTGGAGGTAGTGTGGGCTGCAGTGTTAAGGGGGAGGAAAGGTCCTACATTTTATGTAGTAGATTTAAATATCCCCCAGTGCCTTGGCAAGAAATTTGGTAGTTGTTTAGTCCCAAATATGTTCATGATTAATATAATCAAGCCATCCAATATAATCAAGCCAGTCAATATAGTCAAGCCAGTCAATATAGTTAAGTTGGTCAATATACTCAAACCAGTCAATTACAATTTCCAATGCCTATTATCAATATAATCAGGGTGTGTATATGTTCAATAAGATGCCTATCCTTAATGCAAGAAAGCTAGTCAATACAATCCAAATTATCAATACAATGCAGATTAAATGTATATAATACACTTAAAGCAGTCAATATAGCCTAGAGTAAAACAATTTAGTAAAGACAATCAATATAATCCATAGAGTCAATATAATCTATAGAGTCAATATAGTTTATAGAGAAAAACAGTTTAGTCAATAC
>BACB01004293.1:0-11515 GCA_000338015.2 Ganoderma multipileum BCRC 37180
TAGCAACTGGAAAAGTGACATCCTCTCGCACCACTAGAAAGATCTAGTCTATGATGGCCTGACCAGCGAAGCACAGTTTCAGCATCCTCTTACCAAAGAGGGCAACATAGATGATACATTGTCTAAGGACAAACAGTCTATAATATGCAGACTATACAAGGTCTTCATGGGTGAGTTCAAAGGGGTCTGTTATATTTACATGAAATATAAACTTACATCCATACAGCAACCAAGAACCAGACCCAGAACACCAGCTGGTAGCCAAAATATATCCAATGGGTTTGAAGCGGCATGTATATGGGCTTCTAGACCCCTTGGACAGAGAACTGGTACTAGATGTAGTTTATCAAGGTTGAGCTAAGGTCAGTGTATCCACAGAGTTCACACAAGTGGAAGAAGTAGTTAGAACAGTGGAACATTACAAGAAAGATAGCTATCGATGTTTAGGTTAGAAGTGAAGTGGCGATCAATGGGATCTTGAAAATGCCACTGTTCAACAAGAATTAGTTTGTTTGCACCTTATGGATGTGTAAAGCTTCGATAACTGCGTTCAATATCAATGTAACGTAATGCAGTTGGTCTCTATTGAGCATCATAATAGAAACTCTTTATAGTGACCAGGTAATACTTAAGAAGGTGGTACGGGACAGGGAGTTGTGTAGGGAGGTGCACATGGCGCACACTTTATTAAGACTGATAGCGACTATATCCACTCAAAAGCCTTTAATGATATCACCACAAGGTATTTCAATCAAACTGGTACCAACATGCAGACAACTATGCTGTTATAACTCAGGCCATCTCGATGACCTCTCTCCGATTGGCTGCCTTACTTGCCTACCCTTAGCATTACATGGAGTATTGTGCATGCCTAACCTCATGATCAGACTCCACTCTAGTATTTGGTATGGAGTGAAATAAACGTAAGCGTGTACACTCAGGTAAGGTGGCTAGACAGATGATTATTCACATCAACTACTGGTACACCTCAAATATGACAATTCTAGTATGTTCAATGATTATTATACAACAGTAAATGTCAGCATACCATAGAATTAAGCTTATCTAAATGATATAATATCCAAGCCACATAATTGAATGGGACTCCCTTTTATCTGCCCCTGTTGCAAGCAACATCTGTGAGTGCTTCATCATTGGTTAACTATAGCAAGTAATGCATTGCTGCAACTGGTGGTATGTTTTCTCCTGTTAAAGCTATGACATCATTAATATGGACTATTAGTAAGCTATTACCACAGCGCTCCTAAGGGAAGATAGCTGCAGCAACAAAACATCAAAAGCATATACTCACTGCATGCTCCTTACACCCCACTATGTCCTCATCTGCTGACACCTCATTATTGGAGCTTATGCTATGAGTTAAGTCTTTGCAGTTCATGCTAATCACAGAGATCAAAGTCTGCATGCTAAGGCTGAACACAGCTCAAACTGTGGTTGAGCTAGAACTATAGCCACAGTTAATAGCCTTCTGAAAGGCTTGATCCAGAGCTACGGCTTAACTGAACCATGGTTATATATTAACTACAGTTCGGTTAATGTTAACTGCGGTTTATACCATGGTTATCATCTGTAACTATAGTCAATACAACTAATTACTTATGTAGAAGTGCTCTGCCCAGGAATTAAACTAGAGACCTCAGAGATCCATGCTCATTTGACCAGGCATTCTAACCACTGTACTAGCAGACCTTTACCAGCCTATACAGGTAGTTAGCTAAGTACTATTAGCTAAGGAGATAAAATAAGATAAAGCCCGGAAAGGCAATTAGTATATAGATAACAATGTTTGTAGACTAGTAATGGTCTATTAGTGCAATGGTTAAACTAGCTAGTTGAATAGGCTAGGCTCTCAGTTCAAACCCTAGCCTGTGCACTAAGTTTTAATAGATAAATCCGGCCTATTAGATAGGGTTTATTGACCATGGTTAACCCACGGTTAATGTCCATAGTGGGCAACCTTTGAGCCAGAGCCACAGTTCAATTGAACTGCAGTTAACAGTAAACCGCAGCTTCTATAACCACAGTTCAAAGTGCAGCTTAGTTAAGTGTTAACCACAGTGTTGAGCTGAGCCATGTTCAGCCTTACTGGATGCTAAGATGGCAATTCATGTCACTCCTATGCAGCCTAAAGAACTTCACAAAACTTCTGGATGTGCACTTCAAATGCTTTTGTATTGTTCTTGAGAAGATCATCGATGAGGGGACAATCTCCCATCAGTAGATCCAAGACTTCATACTTGAGTATTCGACACAGTCTTAGACCATGCACATGAACCAGTATACTCAGTGGACGCAATCCACCCAGCACGATGCGACGCGTGGCGGTGCGTAAGCGCCTTGACCTTCCATATCGAGTACGCTTTCCAAACTCCGACTTATCTGCTCTCATTGGGCTGAGCACCGCAAACTTACTGTACACGTGATCGCGTTGGAGGGTGTTGGTGGTTGTGCGATGCGTCCTACAACGCGTTGTGTCGTGTATACTTCTCGCTATACATACTATCTCGTGCTCTTGTATATAATGTCTACTGGCGACACTGGACCGGACCTGGAACCCGACTCCCAGGCAACGGCGCTCAGTAGAAAGTGCGCGGGCTGCAAGCGGACACGCCCAATCACAGACTTTCCTTTGAAGAAGAAGGGTGCTGGCGCCCATCAAGAACGGAACGGGACATGCGAAGACTGTGCGGTGCGGAAGCAGAAGTGGAGAACCAAGGATAAAGATAAAGCCGAAGAAGCGACGGGTGGGAAGAAGCCTCTCGGAGCCAATAAGAAAAAGGCGCGAACCGATGCGCTGGACAGGATTTCTCTCGGCGCGTTCCTCGGCTTCCTGGAGGAAAAAGGGAAGGTCTGTGACCTCGAAGCATCTATTTCCGCACCCAATCTCCGAGGAGACAGCCGTGAGCGTGCGGATTCCCTTGCCGAGATGATCTGGAAGCGTTTGGAGCTTCGCTTTATGTAAGTGGTTATGTAACTACCCAGAAGTCGTGTTTACACACTATTTCTTCCCAGATATCATAGCAAGCACCAGTCAAGCATGGAGTCGCAAACGACCTACAATTATCACTGCGCCCAGAACTCTAAGCGCCAGAAGAAACCGGAAAAGATTGCCGACCCGGAGAAGCATCGCGACAAAGATGCGATGGACACCTTCGACTGCCATGGGTGGTTGTCTCTCACGGTTGCCGACCATTCCAATGCGGTCGCCGTGACACTTGTCCATCGCCTATCGCATATCTCGTACTGCCCCATTGACCTTCCCGTGGATGTCAGCAATATTATTCGTGAGAGTCCAAACCTTACCCCTTCCCAGGTATGAGACTCGGGCCAATGGCTGCGTGAGATAAACATTAATCAGTTTCTAAGGTTTGGACCGAAGTCCTGAAGAAGTTTCCACGTCCGGAGTTTACACGTGCCGCCGTATATGCACGGTGGGCGCAGCAAGACCGCACGAACTGGAAGCGCGACGATGACGAATACAAGTCCGCCTCATGTCTCATTAGCGAGGCTCAGGCACCTGGGCTGTACTCGGTAGAGGCGATCGAGCTACCCGATGAGGACGGCTTCACAGGCCTCACTTTTGCACTGCCGGAGCTGCTCCAGCAATGGGGTGGCCGTATCCGTGAGCTCGCTCTGGACTCAACCTGTACGGTGTTCCCTCTAATTAAGTTATTTAAATGTATTGCTAATGAGCTGGGATTTCAAGTTAAAACCAATGGGTCTGGATTTGAGCTATTTGCGCTTCTCAGAGAGGCATATGGATCTGGGCTGCCCCTCACTTATCTTCTGCTACGATCTTCGGGTGGAGAGAAGGGCGGGAAGGAGCGCTTTCTCACACGCTTTCTCCGCACTGTCCGTGACCGGTGGTATCTCAATGTAACATTCACATTGACAGACAAGGATCGGTCTGAAATCAAGGCCTGCCGAGAAGTGTTCCCAGATGCTAAGCACCAGCTTTGCTATTGGCATGTTCTTCGCGCTATCAAGACTCGTTTATCAATTCTCCGGCGCATGCCCGCGCACTATCATGCCGAGAAAGCCCATGCCGAATTCGCATGGATTGATCCAGCCTTTGTCCCACGGCAACAACAGTCAGATCCTGTGAGTGACGCTTCCATAAATCCTGCTATTTATGTAATGTGCTAAATCTAGATCAGAACTCCCCGGCTTTCACAGCTGCCACCCAGGCTGTACCGACGTTTCGGCTCCGGTTCAATGGGGAGCTGGTCTCGCTCCGGCCAGAGCTTCCAGCCCAGTCGACCCTGTTGGTTGACGCCGTTGCCGATGACACCAGTGCCCAGAATTTGGAAGGCGAAGAGCTGCCAGAGCAGCTGGAAAAGGAACTGGACAGGGATGAACAAGATGCCGAGGACGGTCCGGACTGGATGTTCGAAGAGGATGAATTACGCTCTCCCAATCCGGAATACGTCTTCTGCCCGGCTCCCCATCGGAAGCAGCTTCTGAAGCTGATCACCAAGCATTTCTGCCTTCATCCCCTCTTCCCAGAGTCTGACTCTGACACTCGCCCTCACACCTCCGACTCTATTCGCCATGATGCCGTGCATGAAATGTATACGTTCTGCCGGATGCGGGGGCTTACCGAGGTTTGGGGTTATCTTTGGACCTCCTGGTATGCCAAGTTGAAATGGGCGCTCTGGGCACAATCATCGGAAGCCGATCGCATCTCTCGCCTGCGAACAACGATAACTGTGGAGAAGCACTGGCAACAACTCAAGGGCGACCATCTTCATTATATCGTCCGCCCTCGCCTAAATCAACTTACCCACATTCTTATCTATCGTGTGACCCCCGAATATGTCGCACGCGCTCAGGTCCTGGAAGATACCTTTCGCCTTGGTCAGTCCCGCCCACTCACCACCTATCAGCGCTACTTCAAGACAGCGTGGAAGAAACTGCAGTCTGCTACTCTTAGTGGCCGTGAGTACACTACTGACGTCATTTCGTGGACGTGCAACTGTGGCCAGCAGAAGTACCACCCACAACATCTCTGCAAGCACCTTGTCCAGGCAGTCCCCGATCCATCGCTCCGATTTTTCCGTGAAGTATATCGTCGCCGGACCACACCCATCTATCGGCATCCTGAGCTGAGAACAAAATCCCAAAAGAAGCTGAACAGCTATCCGGAAGCCGATGAAGGGACGATTACCGACGGAGATGACCATGTCTGGCTTGGCGACCGGGAGCAGCTTCGGACGGCAACCGGTTGGGACGCGCTCGAGGGTGGACTCACACAGAGAAAACGCTGCCGCACAGCCACCCCCGCAAGTTCTGATCATGCTCACCGTTCATCGTCTCCTCCACCATATGGAGAGGAGGATAGCGAGAATGAGGAACAAGAGGTAAGTGTATGTATTCTACATTGTATATAAATAACTAACATCTGAAAGCTGGAGAACAAGGTGAAACAGCTGAAGCGTCGTGTCCGAGAGCTCCGGGAAGCAGCAGATGTGATAGAAGCACAGCTTCCATTCAAGAACAAGATCTGGATCAACAGCATGGTCGATCGGAACCTCGGCAGTGATGTCAGCTTATTCCTTAGCGACGTCCGACACGTCGAGAAGACAGGCCGGAAAAGGGAGATGACCTGGGCCCGGAAGGGAGATCGGGATGGGCAACGTCACTCCCGGAACACTATGGGATATCAACCCCAGCCTGGGACCACCACTTCGGCTGAGGCATCTCGGAGCGGACGGCTCTCACCCATACTTGTAGACTCTGACTAAGGACAGCATATAACATAGTACTTATTACTTATTACTATGTCTTTAACAGCGGTTTTAAACACAATTGAATACTATGTACTATTGCCTTGCACTCGGACTTTGAATGTCTTAGTGAACCATTCAAACCGCACCCCAAGTGGGGAGTTTGAATCAAGGCGCTCGGCATCGAAGTGACTCCACGTCTCTGCCTGGCGCCCGTAGACCGCGTCGGAAACAGCCGAAACGCCCAGCAGCAAGTGTCTCTGGCAGATAAGTCGGAGTTGGAAGGCACACTCGATATGGAAGGTCAAGGCGCTTACGCACCACCACGCGTTGCATCGTGCTGGGTGGATTGCGTCCACTAGTATACTCTCAGATGTTAGCAAGCAGAAGATCATCTAGAAGAGGCCATCAGAAAGGTGTCCACAATTTAAACTAACCCAGAAGAGTGGAAAGGACATGAATCAGAAATAGAAGAAGCAGAATTTGCCAAGGTACAGGCTGAGCATGCTGTACAAATAGCCCAAACAGAGCTGGAGCAGGCACAATACCAAAGTAAGTTACATATAGAGTTCAAATCTAACATACTCAACAATAATTACACAGGTCAATTTGTAGCATAGTATAGGGCATACAACTTGAAGCTCATCTCAAGATGGACTAGGAAGGTAACTTGAAATTGACTTATTACAAATGAATGAACCGTGTCTGACCAAAAGCCTTATGGACAGCTAATGACACCCAAGAAAGAGCAAGTTAAATGCTCAGAACAGTCTACAGATGCAAATGCAACGAGAGCACCTTTGATTGTAGTGCCAGGCCCATCAACATCAACCACAATGGCATACTATCTAACAAATCAAATATTCAGATTGTGGCTAATTCGCTAACATTACATTTGCAGTGGAAAGAAGATACACTAGTAACTATAATGGCAAGCTTAATGCCAGCTTCAAATATAGGGACATCATCGGCCTTCGAAAAGCCAATGAATGTATTGGCATTACTACACAAGTTGACATCATCTACTAAAGAAAAGATCACCCTGCCACCTCTACCAAAAATGGGTAATGGGATGAAGCGAGTGAAGTACAAAGACCTTGTTAAAACACTAGAACTGATCGCCCAATGTGAAGTGCTAGTCAAAAGGGACTTCATACTGTCCTGGTCTGTAGACAAAGTAAGTTGCTAAGAGGTAGCAGTATATCGAAAATAAAAAACTAACCACAAGTGTACAGTATAACCTATGCTTCAAGAGCGAGATATAGTGCATTCCTAGTTTAGACCATGGTGAGGTCACTTGCAAGTAATGCCATCAGAACTACTGGAAGTGTACGTGCTTCAGGAGGAACTCTTAGGGTAAGATCAAAGGAAAAGACAAGAATATCCCCTGGGTAGTTTTCAATGGCAATAGACATTCTATCTACAAAAAGGTGCCAGCAGAGTATCTCTCTTGGGTCGAAGCATGCTACTGAGCAATCGGGTTCTCGGATAAAGCATCAGACATTTTTATATGAAAACCTGATACTATTGCCGCAGTTCTTGAGGGTGGAAAGTTTTGCCCATCCATCAAGGAGATTACACAATACAGATATAATCCCACAATGCTCCTACCATATAATGCATGAAGATTACTATCGTATGAGGTAATCAAATATGCATTTCTCATGGCTCCCTCAAGCAAACTAGAGATTTAATATCCTGGTCCATCCAAGTATAATGACAACAATGATAAAAAGTATACTGAAGAGGCAAAAGAAGATAAACTGCAGTCTACCCTACCTGAGAATAGGCAAATAAATGCACAAGTATCCAACTATGATAAGCAATTGGACAATGCCGATGTCAATGATGTACACTGGTGCAACTAGTTATGAAAATTAAAATGCAAGGTGCTATCTGCCCTATCTAACAATGAGACTATTAACGGATCAGACAATTCGATGGGTGATGGTCCTGTTGAATAATGAACCATGCAGAAAATGACCAGGCTACACAAATGGCATCGCATGTTCTTTGAATCAGATGAGTTAGACGTAAACACAGTACCTGACGATGACGATGATAACAAGAACAACATCACAGAATTGCAAGCCTCAGTCGACATTTATCACTAGTATGACATGCAGATCTTTAACAGGAAAGATGACCTGAGGGTAGAAGCATCTGTAGAAGACACAACCTGCAGTTATCCCAAAAAAGATATATACACTGACATGAATGATGCAGATATGATCGCAGTAGCAAAGGAAGCAGAATCAATAGTATGTCTCATTTACATACAAGATGTTAATTGACACAAGCTTGCTGACATCCACATAAAGCATGCAATGACAAATCTAGAGCATAGTGCAGTTGAATCAGGCATCAATAACCTAGCTCCTAAGCCAGAATTATCCATAACCAACATACCAAACATGCATGATGAGACTGGAGCATTCATGCACAATACCCAGATCTCTTCTAACAACACTGGGCTATACCCTATGGGAATTGATTCTCAAGAATACGCCACGTCTCTTAACAGTGGAAAAGTAACCAGACAGGGAATTGAACCCAGGACCTTCTAGTTTGCACCCAGATGCTCTAACCACTGAGCTATCTGGTCTTGGTTCAACTAGAAGACACCATATATTGGTGTAGCTTAGTATAACTGTAGCCCCATGCTAGAGGTATTCATGCTATACACTGGGCATTAAGGGGTCTTATGGCAGTTCAGGGACTAACTCCTGCTAGGATAAGTAAGCATGGTTACTATACCCTAACAACATCTGCACCTAGTGATATATATTCTCATGCATTTGCAAGATACCTGCAAGGCCTGTAATTCATGCACCAGTTAGTACTTAGCCAGGAGCTGACAGCGCAAGCGCTATAATACCGTATTGAATGCACGGAGAGCGTAATAATGCACATGCCCTTTGGTCAGTTTAGCAATGCATACATGTTCCCATACAACATGGATGCATTGAGCATGTACTTACAATACAACTCTGGCAAGTAGTCACAAACAGCGAGATTGAGAATCAAATATGTTTACTGGCCTAACATAGACACATATCACTTGGATAAGTAATAGGGTCTAGAATGTGTCAAGGATTTGTAATAAAAGCTTCATTATAGCAGGTAATAAAGTTGTCTGGAAATATAGCGAATGCAACTGAAATATTGCAGGAGCAGTAGCTAGCCAAAGTGGAACCTTTGGAAACAACCCACCCATGTGGGGCCAAAATTCAAGTCAGCGCACATTTCTGTAGCAGATAATAAACATGTACAAGACCTTCTTTTCTATACCTGAATCTGGATACTTAAATATCAAAATCCTTCTCATCCTCCTCAGGCTTGTGGGTTTCAGAGTCAACGACAGGAAGGTGAAATGAGAATTGAATCAAGTGTTGAATCCATTTGGACCAAGATAGAGGATCATCCAACTGCTTGTATATGCTATGGAGTCGTAGTGTAGTATCACATAAGTTTAGGGTATGGTCAGCATGTTCACAGTGATGGTGCTCAGCCAACTAGGAGTACAAGAAGACAGTATGAATGGATAAAAAGAGGGAAAGACTGTGCTCCTTTCTGTGTTCAGCAAAATTCTCGAGACGGGAGAGCCACACTTTTACACAATCAACATGCTTGGCCAAAAGACCTAGAGTTGTCTGTAAAAAGTGAGCCGGTTAGTCTACATCATACCTAGAGAGACACAACTTGCCAGCTTCTGGGTTATGTGATGCAAGGTATTCCTTAAATTTTCACCTAGCTTAAGATAAGCATCAATAGCGAATCCAAACACCTTAATTTGGCAATCTACTTATGTATAGACAGTAGTGGGAACAATATTATTCAAATATTGGAGTTCAAAGAGGGTAGAGTCAGGAGTTAGAGGTCAAAAAGTAGATGAGGAAATGCCAGACATGGTGGTACCAGAAGGTAGGTATAAAGAATGTTTAAATTATAGACTGTATGATATACTCTTATGCCCTAATCATATAAAATAAATATAGAGTAACAAGAAATAGCAAACATAAACAGGGATACATATTATAAAGAGTCAACCAGAACACCCGGGTGCTCAAGCATGTAAGAGGGTAAGAGAAGACAACAAAAATGCACACAGCCACAATTCAATTTAATCTAATGATAATAAGAAAATCCTAACCCTAACCCTAAAGCTGTACGGGAGAAGCAAATAAATTTGTAGTCAAGTATCTAAAATTTTGTAGTTACAGCATTTCTGAGTTTGAAGTTTTTCCCACAGGCACAGACAAGTGTTACAAGCACCAGCGCAAAATCTGCCCCATTAAAAACGATTGATTTTATTTCTCATCAATCGTAACAATATTATTAAAAGCTACAGCCATCCTATCAGAGTTAGAAGTTGGTGCAAGATCACACACATCAGTGGTTGTTGAGAGAGCATTAGCATAGGTATCAGTGACCTGGGGCTCAAAATTGAGAAGTGTAAGCCTGAGGCTGTCAGCATAGAGCCTGGATACAGAACTGGTACCAGTGGTGAAGGCCTCTAGAATAGTATGTGCTACAAGGTCAGAAGAGTCAGGGTTGACTTGTGCACATGTACTCTTTACAGTAGTAGTGGAGAGTTTGGTGTCAGTAGTGGCTACCTTAGATACTGTATGAGGCCACAGCGAGTGCACGCACATTCCACTAATCCTAGTGATAAAGGAAGCAGGAAGGGACCATGCATAGAAGGACTGTGCTTTGATAACAGGAGATGCTGGTATAAGAAATGGCTCAGAGAGAGTGCCACTCTTCTGCTTGAGACTTGAGTGGGTCAAAAGCAGTCTAAATGAAAAGAAGTATCAATGTCAGTTGTGTAGTAGCTGAGGTAATAAAAAACAGAAGACTCATAGCAGAAAATACTTTAAGCATGTATGCAGCCAAGTGCTCCACAGCCTGATCTGCTGGCTTGTAATTATTAAAAGCTATTGCTACCTCGATAATAAGTTGAAAAAAGATGTTAATCTTAGAAGCTGTAATGCTATTTTGATAAAAGCAGGCACAATACACCTAGAGCAAGATGAGAACTGAGGTATGCTGAAGTTCTTAAAGCTTGCAGTTGTAGAGAGCATTGCCTTTGGCAAGTACAATCCACTGAGGCAGCTTGTGCTTATAGAGAAGGATGAGCATAATTTCGGCAATTGGAAAAAATACCTGGAAAACAACATAAGTGGCTCAGCATCTTCAAGGGAGAATAAACAGACTTGAATAACTTATGGTAAAGATAGAGGCTATACCATTAACCAGTAGAGTAATAGACCACACATCACTTAGAGAATTAAAGTACTTGCTACAGGTCTTAAGCAGGAGGTAGATATGTGGCTGGAGTGAGTCAATAGTGGACATTGTAGAGATAGATGACAATAATGGTCAGGGCAGCTCTGGCTTGACAGGATATTGGGTAGTGGTAGAGGATCATGCAGATTGCAAACTGATAAGAATACAGAATGACTTGAAGCTTTAAAGAGTGTAAAGACCAATAAAGATAGAGAGATGGAAGTTCAAAGCTGTGGCTGTTGGAACCAAGACACTGGTTAAGAAGCACAATGGCGAGACAACAGACTTAAACATACCTGTACTATGACAGTCTCATATTGCTGTAGCTTCTACCTCAGGTGTACCTGTATGTATCCATAGTATGTACATAGGAAAGGCATAGTAGAAGCTGCATGCTGACATTCTATGAGGGCTAATGAGTTGATGACCTGCAGGTACATGCTCAAGTTCCCATTTTTGGTAGGTATAACATCTGGTGG
>BACB01004353.1:0-12555 GCA_000338015.2 Ganoderma multipileum BCRC 37180
GGATCAATAAAGGTGACCTTTCTCTATCGCTCTATTCCTACTCTGGATGGATTGATGGATCAAAAAGAGATTCCCGCCGTTCCTGATGTTGATGCAAGAGGATCCACTGCAGACACAATCCCACCGAAGCCACCGTTCATCAAGCTCTCAACCCACGACTACTCGCGATAAACACCGCATTTCTGCTGCCTCTTCCCCATTGTCATCGAGGAAGTGTCGGATGGAGGATGCAAGTGAAGGTGAGGATAGCAGTACCAAAGAGGTGAGCATATTGAGGGTTTCGGTTTCGTACGGATGCAGGACGATGCTTCCCCTCCACGCCTACCCTGTTTGCCTCTCAGCTGAGGTCGCTGTCAGAGAGCAGTCTCATCCTTCTCGCATGACTTGCACCCCCTTGCGCTGTACTTCGTGATAACTGCTCCACAACCACTTCCCATCACATCATACACAACATCGCACTCCACCACCCATCGCTGTACATCTCTGTCGTGTGGATGCTTGTTCTACTGGCTCACTACTGACCAACTTTGTGCTGGACATCTAGAACCCCCCTCCTTTCAAGAAGATCAAGCCTGCTGGCACGCTCAATCCTAAAGCTAACGGCAAGGGCAAGGCCAAGGAGACTCTCGAACATGACGAGCGACAGAGGTGGGAGAAACGTGAACAACAGAGGTGAGCGGACCACAAGCAGGAGAGGCAAGAGCAATGCGAACAGCAGAAGCAGGAGGAACAACAGAAGGAGCATGAGCATCAGCTCCGGAATCTCGAGAAAATGCGCCAGCATCTTGAGCAGGAGAATGATAAAGACCAAGATCATCCCGAGCTGCAGTCACAGTCGGGCAAGAAACGAGCGGTCGCAGAGAAGGGAAAGGGGAAGGAAAAGGAGCAGGAAAGGGGACGGAACCAGGAGCGAGAACAGGCAAAGCCCAAGAGCAGGAGCGGGATAGCTAAGGCGAGCAGGAGCAGAATAGCTAAGGCAAGCGGGGGCAGGATAGCTAAGGCGAGCGGGAGTGCTGGTAAGAAGCGCTCCAAGCCGGATGAGGTATGCGCTTGATACTCACTGGGTGGGCTTGATGATGATTTGCATTGCAGGACATTGCGTGGGCAGACGAGAGGGGGAATCGGGCCTCCAGTTCCCAACGCACCCCGAAGCGCAAGCACGATGATGAGGTACGTTAGCAGTTCTCCAATCCCCTTTCTAATCTATTCACATTTTAAATGACAGGCCAGTGCTGACAGGAGTGAGCTCAGCGAGGCTGAGATTGATGGCGATCTCGACCCTGCTGACGGCGACATCACTGCCATTACCAAGGAAGGTCGCATCTGGCTTACTGACCAGCACGGCCGCGTTCAGCGTGTTTGTACCGCTGCCATCAAGGAACTTTTCACGAATATCTGTATCAAGAACGCATATCCAGATGGGCCTGAGAGATCCAGCGACTTCGCGAAGGCGGCTCTCATCCTCGCTGTGAAGAACCTCAAGTACAATGACATCATGAAGAAGCTGCGAGCGGATGATGACTATGCAAGCAAGCTTGCTTCAATTGTGAGTTATCCTTTGTGGCCCTTCGTTCGTATTTGACGTTGGCTATTTAGCCTACTCAGCATGTCTACAACCTCTGCGGTAAGGCCAAGAAAGCCGCTGACCCACTCATTTCGACTGTGTTCAACCTCGAGGATGGTGATGCAGACAAGGTCCGATGGCTTCATGACAGGTTGTGATGTATTTATCCGCACAACTACGAGGCACGTCTCTTCATTTACTTGAGGAATGCTATGCTAAAAATGGCTCTTAGAACAACACTGTGGACGGCGAGAAGGCATACAGCCAGCTGATCTTTTATCAGATCCTTTGCAGTGCATATTTCAACAAGCCTCGAAGCTTCGGCTTTACAATTGTCGACCGGTTTGAATCATTGCACCCAGAGAAGCCGGACGAGAAGGAGATCCCGTCGGTGCTTCTGGCGCTTGCTGCAATGGGGGTGCGTACATGCCGTTTCCTAGTATCTTCGATCCAACTCTAATGTTCTTCAGGTGTTCACCTCTATTGAGGACTACCGGACCACATGTAGCGAGGTGGGTGACTTCAAGAGCAATCTCTTCATTGAAGCATACCGGTCAAACATGGATGTGTTATCAGAGATCAAGTCAGACAACATTGGTGCTTATCATCAGCTGATGCATGGCTTGTACTGCAAGTTGACGTAAGTACCTCCATGTGCCTGATAGTTGATGTGTAATTGACAGTCTATTAGGGGCGCGTCAGTCAATAGTGTCCGGAAGAATGCGAGGAGCTTCCTCAATACCAAGGACATGGTGCAGTAGTGGGCAGAACATAATCTCTCTTCCATACCAGATGCAGGCGTATGTCTCCCGTTTCTCTTTGCCTTTCCTTACTCTACCATGGACGCTTGGGCTTAATCCTCACATTGTCTTTACCTATACCCTCTTATGTCCTATTGCGCCTTACTTAATACTTACTATAGATTTGCTTTGTAATTGTGGCTACTCTAATGACACCTATTAATGCCTAATCACTTGTGGGATGTGAGATTATGCCTACTTTGCAACAATTCTTGTCTACTTTTTGTATATATCCTGAAGGTTGAAGAAGATAGTTAGTTCTACTGCACCTCTATTCTTAGTCTATTCAGTGCAACTATTACTATTTTACTTTGGGACCTAGCAAAATTGCCCTATGTGGATCCATTCAACCTACAGATACTACAGTAGCACTAATAGACCTAACAAGGGCTGATAGTGCTTATAGAGTGATAATTTGCAGAATGGGGTTTTCCTGATGCCTCTCAGATGCTTTCCAGCCTGAGGCCTACGGAGGTTTGGGAAAGGTTTTGACTAGCATAGCAGGTTATTTGCCCCACTACCTTCAGAATCAGTACATTTTTGTGATCCCAACCCTTGACTGACAGTCATTATGAAGCAGCAAAGGGAGGACGATTCAAGGAAGTTTAAGCGCCTGAATGACGACTGGTGGCTAGAGCGCATCTCCTATGTCTCACATCTGTTCACTCTGAGATTTCACACATACCGACAGATAGCAGTATTAAATGTGTGCACGCGATCTCAATGTATTCGGTGGAGAGGAATCAAGGATACAGTGGAAAGTACGTTCACTGTCCGGATTTGGATCTGCACCGTAAAATTTGTACTTGTTTGTCCCAGGCAAGAGCATCTCGGCAGCCCCCTAGTCAATGTATGCTCGCTTCGCTCGCAATAAGTACGTAGACTGGTTGTATTCGAAAGAATTACCCACCAAGTGCGTGGCTCAACAGTCGTTTGGTGTCGATGTCCTCGGCAACAGCTCACAGATTCTGATCATGCGACGGTGCGAATTTCTGTGCAATTATGTAACATTTTGGCGGCAGCGGTCGGAATCAATGCCAGCGAATACTTACTCTTACTGATAGGTTCTTCAAGCCCAGCGCCCACAATCACTCGCAAAAACCACTAAGTGTAGGGTTCGACGGTAAGGTGGCAGCTACACTCGTGATCGTCCAAATTACTGACCGGTTATGGTCATGGTAGAATCACTCTTACCATCTATCATGCCCCAAACCGGAATATCTATCCTATCTCATCCCGAGCTCGCTTCCTCGCTGTCCAAACAAGATGTCGCGGCGCTGAGCGCGCTCTCCGATGCCTCCCAGGTTCGGGCCTGGACGAAGTGCAAGGTGGCGAAGTACAAGAAATACATCTCAGCTCTCCTCGCTATCCACAACTCCATCGCTCCCATCAACAAGCTTCCCACTGAGATCCTTCAAGAGGTCTTCGCTTACGTCCCATGCAGCGCGAACTGGTGCGAATCCTCGTGGATGTTGTCTTTGCAAACCGTCTGCCGTCGATGGCGTTCAGTGCTTCTTGCTACGCCTGAGTACTGGCTGCGGGGGCTCCATTCGGTCTTGGATCTCTACCGGGTCATGCTTGACGAATCGGACGATGCTATTGACGAGGACGAAGACAGTCGCTGCAGGTATCTCGTGGACTTGTTCCTCGATCGATCTGCGCCGCTTCCGTTAGAGGTGAAGATATGGCAGGCGCCTTACGAGCGTTCTATAGGCTGGGAGGCATTCGCTGGCCACTTCGACAGATTCACCGCCTTCGAGGTCGAGGTCAAGGACAAAGACGACCTCTACAATGTCCTTGACACGGTGACAACGAGCATGAAGCGCCTCGAAAGGTTCGAACTCTCTATCGCATACGGTTCCGAGATATACGGGGAGGAGTTCACGTTCGATCAATGGGAAGCCGAGGACCTACCATGCCTTGGTCGACTGCAGGTCGCCGGCAACATATTCTGTCGCGCGACGACGGTTCCTTCACTGCGCACAGTAACCTTGTTCAGCCCACAGAGAACGATTGTCTCATTGCCCGGGTTGTTGGATGCGTTGGAAGGGTGTCCAGCCCTCGCCTCCATCTATCTGGTCTTCGATGCGCCTCCAGCCCATACCACGAACGCAGACTACACTCTAAACCGGATCGTCAATCTTCCCAACCTTCAATTACTACAATTCGGGGGTAGCATACCCGACATCTCCTGTTTCCTCTCCTGCCTCTCTCTTTCCCATCGACGACCCTGATCGACGTGTTCGTCAACGGCGACGTCGGTTACGAGTTTGCGCTCCTCAGCATTCTGCCACGGCGCATCTCAGGCCTCCGCACGTCCCCAACTATTGACCGCCTTTACATACATTTCGATGATTGGCCTCGCCGCGCGGGTTTCGCGCAGCCTCATGCGTCAATAGTCGGCTTCGTTCAGGGCACAAAGCGTCTGATGTCCACGCAGGTCTGCCGGCTCCGTAGTGCCGCGGACTGCCTGCGATTCCTGGAGGCTTTCGCTGCATGCACAGTGACCGAGCTCGCGCTCGACGTCGGCCCGCTCCCAAGCGACATGGCCCTGGACACACTTCTTCGCAGCGCTCCCGGACGTCCGCCGCCCCGAGCTGCCCTCCAGGACCACGCAGTCGCGGGAAACAAAGCGAGACATAGCAGAACATTTCCTCGCGTCTGCCCGGAGCTTACAACAGGCAGGACACAGGACTTCTCTTGGCTGGTTGCTCCGTGCAAAGAAGGGCAGCACGGCGCATTTGGAGAAAGAGCTTGGCGATGTCGAGCAGGTCCTGCGCGGTCACGCTGACCAGGGTGGAACTTTGGACCGTCTAGAGCTCTACATCATGATCCCCCCTCTCGGCATACGCTGGTGGTCGGATATGCATGATATGACGCAGATTGCCACAGATAGTGACGCGAGTCGGTTCGTAACCAGGGACTATGTCTCCCGGCTAGCGAGCGCAGCGAAAACCGTAGTTGTGGGCGGCGGGTGGGGATTTGCAGAGGATGACGAACTCAACGCGGAAGAGAGCAAGGATAGGGACATGGGTCGGAATGAGCACAAAGAGGAAGAAGCCGGTTCCCATGATATGCAAGTCACGTAATTGCCATTGAGGATGCTGTGGAACATTCGATAGCGGGGACGGTAGCAAACTTTCGCACCTGTTGTGTGGTCAGCACAGGATTTTGGAGGTAATGGAGGTGAGGCAGTTACGGTTGCGAATCTATATTGCCGCTGGCATGTGCCGGTGCTGTTTTCTACCATGACAGAAGCTTTTCTCAAGCTGGGCCTGAACTATTGGCTGTTGTATTCGATGGGAATTACACAGTGAGTACTTGGTGAGTACCGGGCTCGACTGATCAGTTTGATTATGTAACACTTTGCCTGAACCTCCAGCCAAAAATCAACGCTACTGCGGCGGCGCCTGTTTGTTCAGCTTCAGCTCAATCGCTTGCATAGGTCACCTAATGTAAGTTTCAACCGCGAAGTGGCGGCCACACGTTCACGTTCATGCTGACCGATCATGTATGATCACACTTGTCAGAGTCCGAGTCTGTCATGACCCACCCCGGAACGACTGTCCTGCGTCATCCCGAGCTTGCGTCGGTCTTGTGCAACTGCGATGTCGCTGCGCTGAACGAGCTCTCTGATTCCTCCCAAATACGGGCTTGGACGCGGCGCCAGATGGCGAGGTACAAGAAATGCTTCTCAGCTCTTCTTGCTATTCACAACTCCATCGCTCCAATCAACATGCTCCCCACCGAGATCCTCCGACAAGTCTTCGCCTACGTTCCCTTCAAGTCGGCGTGGTGCACTGCTTCTTGGATGGTGTCTTTACAATCCGTCTGTCGGCGATGGCGTTCGGTCCTCCTCTCCACCCCCGAGTACTGGTTACAAGGCCTCTATGTTATTGCGAACGCGCCTCTGAGTCCCCGAATGCAAGCCGCGGTCACACAGGAGCTTGCAGTCGATATCGACGAGGACGGGAATCAGGCAGAAGAAGAGGACAACGATGAGGACGACGTCAGCTACAGCAATCCACGAGACTTGTTCCTCGCTCGATCCACACCATGCCCACTAGAGCTGCATGTTTGGGGCGAGTATTGCGTAAACTGGAAGGTATTCGAAGGCCACTTCGACAGAGTCACTGCCTTCTACATCAAGGTGCAAGACGAAGACGAGCTTTACGACTTCCTTGACGTGATGACAACAAGCATGAAACGTCTCGAGACGCTGGAACTCAGCATCGCACAGGAGTTTGAGATGTCCTTGGATCCGGAAGACCTTGCCATCAGTCAATGGGACACTGAGGGCCTTCCACGCCTTGGCGAGCTCCGGATCACCAACCGCTTGTTCTGTCGTGAGACGACAGTTCCTTCATTGCACGCAGTGACCTTGTTTGAATCCAGAGACGTCGAATCATTGCCCGGCTTGCTCGATGCTTTGGAAAGGTGTCCCGCCCTCGCCCGGCTCTCTCTGAGCTTCGACTCAGACCTGGAGGACTCGGAGGCCTGGAACGGAGACCAAGCTTTTGACCGCATCGTAAACCTTCCCAACCTCCTCTCACTGAACGTTGGCGGCGAGATATCGGACATCTACCATCTTTCCTCATGCCTCTCCTTCCCACCGACCACCCGGATTAATGCGAGGGTCCAAACGTACGGTGCCCTCGGCGTGTTCCCACTCCCCAGCATTCTACCGCGCCGCCTCTCCCGACTTCATACATCCCCAACTATAGACCGCCTATACATCCATGTACACAATTGGAATTCCTACTGGCCACCGCCCGAAGTGTCTATGATAGGTTCCGTCCACGGCGCAGAGCGACTACGGGTCAGCCCCGTCTTCCGGCTCGGCAAGCCCGACAGCTTCCTCCGGTTTCTGGAGGTCTTCGCTGCGTGCACGGTGACCGAGCTCGCCCTTGATTTCGGTTGTCTTCCCGTTGACGTGGACCGAGAGTTCTGGAAACAATTCTTCGCTGCCCTCCCCGACATCCGCCGCCTTGAACTCCTGTCCAGGACGGGTGCGAAGGAGACGAAGCGAGATATCGCGAAGCACTTTCTCTCGTCCGCCCGTATTCTAGAACAGTCGGGGCATGAGACCTCTCTTGCATGGGTGGTATACGAAGAGAGGAGCTGTCCGTGGTATTTGGAAGAGCTTGACGACGTTGTGCAGCTCTTGCAGGACCACGCGCATCAAGGTGGACGATTGAAGAGTGTGGAACTCTACATCACGATTTACCGCCCTGATTACGATTACAACCGCTGGTGCAAACTCAGTGGTGTATCGCAGATTACCACAGATCGCAAGGCGAGTCGGCGCCGAGTGATCAGCTACTACGCCTCTGAGTTCAGGCTGACAGGTGCAGCGGACACTGTGACTGTAGGTGGTGGATGGGGATTTCCAGACGGTGATTTGCTCGACGAGGAAGAGGATGAAACCTAGGATGTATAATGGTCTGGATGGGGACAAATAGGAAGGAGGTAGCTGGTTCCGATGATATGCCAATCATGGAACTCCTGTACTACTATATCATCCTATGTTCGAGTCGATAAACTGGCAACGACATGGTAACATACATGGTCGTACCTAGACGCAATGATAAGCCTTCGCCAGATGACGAAATGTGAATCAAAACGGCCACGCTTGGTCTGCCCGTGAATTATGACTTCGCTCCGTTCTTGTCCCGTCAAGTTGATATGTCGATTTTTGAAGTGTTGGCGGAGAGCATCCAAAAGAAGCTCGATGACGGGTGCAAGCATCGCTTCCCCGTGTCCAGGTCAGTGCGCCCGACAGGTCCAGGCGCATCACCCACGCCTGGACTGCCCGAGAAGAAGTCCTCGGGGAGGAGTTCCGGCTCTCGCTCCAACGCAAGGCGTTGTACCTCGCGCGGCCGACCTGGATCAAGCAGGGCAAGGAGGAGGGCGAGAAACTATACTCCGGCGAGGACAGGGACGAGCGGACTGCGGCCGAGAACCGAGTTGGGAGCTTCGTGAGGCACGCAATGAACCAGCACGCCGTAGACTGCTTGGCAACGTTCCTGGTGCAGAGCGTGGGCGCGGTAGTCCCCCCTAGATGGACGATATATACGGTCTATGGGGAGAGGGGGAGGGACGACCGTATATATGGGTGAGGCGGTTGCGGGATTCAGGCGTCGAATGGGCGGTTGCGGTTCGTGGTTGTGAAGTGGTGGTGGTGCTGAGGCACGATTTTGAAGCTTGGGGAGGAGGATCGCTAGAGACTGGTAGGGGTGGTGGGGAGGGTGATGTTGGGCGGTCTCCAAGGCTGACATCGGAGTATGTGAGGGGGGGGGCTGTCAGGGAGGTGTAAGGCGACTACACCCAAGCCGTCTGGACCTTTGCCCGGCGATACACCTTCAGCTGTTCGGCTTATTGACATTCATATCTGCTTTCATACCTTGTTCACTGTGGCAGTGGGGACAACGCCGCACCTTTGCCATGTGTATGGTTCGCTTCTATCCGCACAGCTCACCTCGCATCGTCTCGGCCTTCTGCTCAGCGTTGTGGGTGACGCCAATTATTCTTCACGACCGAATAGAGATAGTATGCGAAAGTAATTTGCCGAATTATGAATATGATGAAGCAGTACTGGTACATGCTGCCATGGACATATGAGCCAATGGTGCAAGGCGAGAAAGCACGACTCACAAAACTCAAACTTCTTTAACCTCTCCGTCTGTGACCTCGCTAATGAGCGCCGCTAATATGCCGGAGCTTTCATCGGCGGGTGAGCACTGGGCTCTATGCTCTGGATGAGCGGTTCTCGCTCGTTGGGAAGGGATTCCAGCGAAGGTCGTCGTCTACATGAGCACAGAGTTTCTGTGCATGGGTGACCTGGAAGCGAGGGAGTGAGGACTACGTTTATATCCATGGAAAAGCTGTACTCACGGATGCTGAGAAAGTCAATGCAGATACCCAAGCAGATGTCATAACATGCTGTGAATACGAGCGCACAGCAACTGCCTACGACATCGTCAGACATGGCGGCAGTAAAAGGGGCGTATGTTTGTCGTGTGCCCGCGAGTGCGACGGTGGTGGTTGTAACAAGGAGCTGAGAACGCTGTCTTCCCCACGATCGCTTCTTTCATGCTGGGCGCCGTGAGCGAAGGACACTGGACAGCCTCCCGAGAGCTCAGGAGTCCCGACTTCTGGCAGGGAGCTCGGGCCGGGATGGTACTGCTCCTAAACTGGGGTTAGCGCAGGAGAAAATCGATCTGTAGATTCCGCTCTGCAGTAAACCTGCTCAGTGCTCCCACTCCGAGTGCTCCTTAGTCCCCAACCTCTATACCGTCCCCAAATACATCTCACGATGGCACGAAATAGTGCGTAGCCTTTTCGTATGCAAATCTTTTGCTCACCCTTTGATAGAACATCGAAAACTCGACGTTCCGACCAAGTCCAGTGCGTGCCGCAAGGCAGATGGCGGATCTTCTCCA
This sequence comes from Ganoderma multipileum BCRC 37180, assembly GCA_000338015.2. Classification (NCBI taxonomy): domain Eukaryota; kingdom Fungi; phylum Basidiomycota; class Agaricomycetes; order Polyporales; family Polyporaceae; genus Ganoderma; species Ganoderma multipileum. The sequence goes on from BACB01004353.1 coordinate 9,807, forward strand.
TAGCTCATAGTCTTGCAGAGCTCAAGAAAGACCCCGGAGTTCCTCGACTACCTAGCTTGAAAGCTCGCAACGCGAGTAAACACCTCCAGCCAGTATGTTCATCCAGCAGTCCTGCACCCGGCACACTGGCTCATCTGAGAATGGCCATGGTAGCCGCCCCGTTCGGACCCCGACTCGCAGATGGCCTCCGAACCGACCCTCTCCTCGCTAGCTGCTCTGGCGGCATCATCCGCAACTGTGGATGACGAGGCATACTCTGCAGACCCATCCTCCTCCAACGGCGCTCCGAAAACAAAGGAGCAACTGCGCCGGCACTACGTCCGCTCTCTTCACAAAGTCATCGACGAGGCGGACATCATCGTCCTTGTTCTTGATGCGCGGGACCCGGAGGGTTGTCGCAGTCGGCTTGTGGAGGAAGAAGTACGTCGGAGGGAGGCAGAAGGAAAACGCTTAGTCTTTGTACTAAACAAAGTCGGTGAGTACCTCCTTTATCCGTCTTCGGCACTCTGTGTCGCTCTGGTCATTTCCGAACATGCCTCAGCTCCATCCTGTGGCACACAAAGTTATATTGCGTCCGTTGTAGCATTGTCAATCGATGGGTCTTGCTCCCGCCTTATGGGAAATGGGACCGGAGACGGTCGAGAGGCGTTTCCGAAGCTTCCGATGGGAAGTGTCGCGCATACATTCTACTCTGTCCACCGACTGCCCCCTGTGTTGCATGATCGTCATTTTTTGCCCCGTGTTTGTATCATCTCTGCCTCGTAATTGACTCCAGGATATAGACCTCGTTCCCCGAGACAACGCTCAAGCATGGCTTCGCTATCTCCGTCATTCGACCCCCACCCTCCCCTTCAAATCTGCCTCATCTCATCAGCGCACCAACCTCTCCTCCTCTACCGCTCCTGCGCTCCTTCGTCTGCTGAAAGCGTACAAGCCCACCGCCCAGAGCATCACCGTCGGCATCGTTGGATACCCCAATGTCGGCAAGAGCAGCCTCATCAACTCGCTCAAGCGCTCCAAAGTATGCGCCGTCGCCGCGCAACCGGGACACACCAAAGAACTCCAGACGGTCCAGCTCGAGAGGGGGCTGCGCATTATCGACTCGCCCGGCGTCGTCTTCGACGTAGACGACTTCGACGACGGCAAGACCCCCGCGTCCGGCGGGAAATCGAATATCCTCCTGCGCAATGTCGTCAAAGTAGAGGACGTGCCCGACCCCGTCGCGCTCGTCGAGGAGATCCTCGCGCGCACGGATCCTGCGACCGTGAAGAAGCTCTACAACGTCGAGGACTTCGCGTCCCCGCTCGAGTTCCTCACCATGCTCGCCCTGCTCACCGGCCGCTTGCTGAAAGGCGGCACCCCGGACGTCCTCGCGGCAGCGCGCCAGGTCCTGACGGACTGGAATCACCAGAAGATCCCGTACTTCTCCGTGCCGCCCGACGTCCACCCGTCACTCGTGCCGTCGACTGTGCCCGGTACCAGCGGGACGCAGGTCGCTCCTGGGGCGGAGAACGTCGGGCAGGCGCAGATCCTGACGGAACTATCTGCGCCCTTCCAGCTCGAGGGCCTATTCGGCCAGGCTGATGCCGGGGCATTCGGCGGTGGTGGGGACGCCATGATGGAAGACGCCGCGGATGCGTTCATACCGGACGGGGAGGAGTCGATGGACGAGGACGGGTGAGGGTTCCCTTTGACCTAGCCGACTACACATCGCTGATCGGGAACGGTGGTGGTCGTATGGGTATGTATCCAGAAAACAAATGGAGTCGGACGATCTCGCGCACCGCGTCCCCCGCAAGCGCTCCCGCAGCCCCTCCGAGTCCGTCGTCTCCGCCCCCACTTCTACCTCCGCGTCCACCGCTGCCTCAGCCTCAGCCTCAGCCAAACGCACGTCAGTCACGATCAACGAGAACGCACGCCCGCCAGCCCCGAAACGTCTCCGGCGCTCGCACGACGTGCCCGCGTACGACGCGCCCGTCGCGGAGCACGCGCGGCAGCGCATGGCGGTCGGGAACCCGCTCAGCCGGAAGGTGCTGAAGAAGGAGGCGAAGAAGGCGCGGCGCGCGGCGAACCGCGCGGCGCAGAGCGAGCGGATGCGTGCGGGGATGGAGGTCGATGAGGATGCGGTGGTCGCGCTCGGGACGTCGTTCATGGGCTCGCCTTGAGGCTAGGTACTGTATATGCGTACGAGGTGGTGTGAGGGTGGGGGTAGGACGAGGATGGTGTGTGTAGGAGTACATGACGTCTGATCCTTACCGTCTCAGGCCCTCTTGCAATGCAGGTTGCGATGGTTAACCATTTGTTAGAAGACGTAGTTCCCTCACAGATAAAGTTCAGCAGACGACGATGTTGTAGTTGTCTGACGTCATGGTGTAACCCAACCCCCGTTACGGCGGGCCAGATTGGGACGTCTTCTGTCCTCCTCGAGGGCATCTAGCTTCTTTCTCATTTACCACGACCTACACAACATTCGACGGAGTTCGACGTCCTCTTCAAGTTCCCTTCTTATGATTGCAAAATATTGCTGGCCTCACGTTCTCCAAATCACTCGTGATTACTTTCGAATTCGTTAGGACGCGCAGCCTCCCGGTCCCGGCGGTCGGCGGTCGGACCTTGTACCCACTGAGGGATTCAAAGCCACAACTTTCAAACGCTAGAAATCATGCGAACTACTGAGTACGTGTCAGATTGATACTGCCCGAAATATCGATCAAACATTGCCACCATATGTTCAGCAGGATTTCCGAGA
>BACB01004354.1:0-28608 GCA_000338015.2 Ganoderma multipileum BCRC 37180
CCCAGATTTTCCACCACCCAGATTCTCGACACGCGAAGGCCCCGTGGACGGATTATCACGTCCGAATTTCGAGTCATTTTCTCCCGTCTCGGGTACGCTTAACCTAGGTGCGTTTGCCCTTGTCCCCCTCTCCCTCCGTTGTCTGAGCTGCGAGGATCGGGAACGGCTTGCAGGCATTTGCGCATCTCCCCTCGTGGACGGCACGATTTTCGAGTCATCGCATTCGGCTGTGCTTGCGGTCAGAAAAGGTATGTTGCGTCCGCAACCTTCCATTCCTGCCTCTGCGCATTGTGTCTGGTCCTCGTCTCACATCGCGCCGTCGTCTACGGTTCCTAGAACTCCGTCGCCCGAGTCATACATAACCCACCACCGACGCGACCGCCATGCAGTTCACACCCGTTGTCCCACCATACCCATCTCCTGGGGGCGGAAGCGCCTCTCCTCTTAATCCGCCTCCGAACGTCATCCCCCAGAGTTCTCCCGCTCATCAAGGGCAGACTCCAGGCTGGGCTCAACCTGGTGGATTTCCTGCGCAATCGCCCTACATGCCTGCCGGAGGCTTCATGCAAGTGCCTGGCTCCTACTTCATTCCGCCAGTTACCCTCCCTGGCGGGCAGACACCCATGGTTCAGCCTAACCAGGGGTTCTCCATGGACTACACCGGCTTCCCGGGAGCTCTGCCTGGTGCCCCTGCTGCAGGCCATACACCATTTGCCCGCACGGTACAACCGCCCCCGACTACGCCGTACATGGGCGCTGGCGCGCAGACCGGCTACAGCAGCTTCCAACAACCATTACCGCCGCAAGGGATGGCGGGTGGCATGTTCCCGATGGGTATGGGCATGGCAATGCCCGCTGGCATGCCTGGAGGTATGCCACCATATGCACCGTATATGCCGATGATGCCTGGCGGAATGCCTCCAGGCATGCCAGGTTCTGTCCCCGCAGGATATGCCTTCACTCCGGCTCCTGGCCCCGTGCCAATGCCTGGCGGCGCGCCGGCGCCGGCTGCTGCCCCACCGCCAGGGTCGCGGTTCCCCAATCCGAAAGAGAAGCTGCCTTGGGATCAAATGGAAAACGTGCGGTTTGCTGAGGGCGAGGACTGTACGTGGCTCCTCCGCATTCCCCGACGCCACACTGGTACTGACCCCGGACGATTTCCTTAGACGGACCCGTCCTGAGCACGATGCTCGTGCACCGCATGAAGGCCAAAATGGAGATCAACCCGCTGATTATGCCGCCGAACGACGCCCTCGACCGCGACTATCTCAAGTGGAACATGCTCTTCCCCACGGGCAACTGCCAGCGCTCGTCCGACCGCCCCGGCCGCTCATGGCACAGCGGCCGGAACGCGCCCGCGACGTGGCCGCGCGTAACTTCCCTCCGGATTATCTCGCGCTCGTTCCCGTGGCCGATCGATGTGCCGGCGACAAACCACACGATCGGGGTCACCTGCGGAGACGTGATCGAGGCGATCCACACGAGCATGTACACGCGCCTCTCGCAGGGCCAGTACGACAACAGCTCGCGCCAGCAGCGCCGGCTCCTCTCCGAGTCCTTCTACCACAACCGCTCGACGGCGCATGGCGTGCCGGGCGGGCGATTGCAGCAGACGCTGCTCCGGTGCGACTGGCTCGGGCAGGACACGATGTTCGGGGGGCTGGTAGACGACGAGCGGTTCGTGCGAGAGGTGTGCAAGGACAACTTGCCGTGCACGTTCGAGCTCAAGTGCGTGCGGAGGTACCCGATGACGGAGGCGGAGATCAGGGAGCAGGAGATGCGCGAGCGCGAGGAGGAGGAGCGTGTCATGGCGCGCCAGCAGCACCAGCGCTCGCGCTCGCGCGCGACGTCGAGGGCTGGCTCGAGCAGGCCGCCGACACGGCCGCCGAGCAGGGCGAGCAGGGTGGTGGATGACGACTCGTCCGAGACTTCGTCACCTCGATGATGATGCCCTTTCTCTTTCCTCGTTCTCTTGGAAGTAATGACACCCATCGCTACGCCTCCGCATTGGGGAGGTGTGCGCTGACGACTATGGTTTCCGTTCTGTTCCCTTGGTGCTGATTTTTCTTCGCCATACCCCGCCTGTAGAGGATTCCCCGGATTCCCATTTCCCGATGCTGTTCCCGCTTCCTGTCGCCTTGTTTACTGATCTGCGCTGTTTATCGTCTAACTGCGGCTGTTGTTGTAACGTCTATTGGTGTAGTCCTAGTCTCTTTCCCTTATCCCTTGAAGTATTAACGACATGTGTTACTGTCGATGTCGTAGTGTATGCGTTGTAGCAACAAATTGAAGTGAAAGGTGTTCGCCGTGGCATTGGTATACATTTTGAGCGACGAATCTCGGCCTCGTATTCATGTACTGTACAAAAAGAAATCATCGTCTGCGATACTTCGATGTCCAGTCGTTCAGGTTCACGAGTTCATTGTACGACCAACCCTAAAAAAGCTCTTTTCTCCTCTCCTGCTTTCGATCCACAAAGTTCCGAAGTTCAAGACTTCTTGGGCGCGTGCGACGCGTGCGGCGCAGGGGGCTTGTTCGACTGCCCCTGCTCGCACGACGTCTGCGCAACCCTGCGCGCGGTGGCGGGGACCCTCCCGAGGTCGATCGCGTTATTGTGCGTCAGGTTGTTCAGCACGTTGAGACCGACGTTGAACCCGCCCGGACCCGACACATCGATCGCGAGCAGGTGGATCACGACATTGTCGAAGTCCGGGAGGGTGAGCTCCCAGCACGAGCTGCAGTTGACCGAGTTCCAGCCCGCGATGAAGGGCGCGCCCGTGATGTTGGGCCACCCCGGGATTTCGGCGAGCGTCATGGCGCCGTCTGTGGGTGCATGGGAAAGGCGAGATAGAGATCAGTGCGCTGAACATGGGTAGAATGCTTGGAGAAGGCGAGGGGGGGACTGAGATGCGGGAGGACAGCTAAGCGGGTATGCTTGCCCACGCCGCTTTCGCTGGGGGGTCTGTAGATGTCCAGCGGTACTCCCCCTCATGGGGGGCGAAAGAGACTTAACGATGGCACGTGGGTACACGCAGACCAAAAGTGCTGGTTAGGGAAGCGTTCTGATCCACGAGGACTGAACGATTCGGCATCATCACCTCATCCACCTCATGGTGATTTTTGAGGCTATTCATACTACCAACGTAACGGTGCGTGCAGGGGGAAGAGACGCACTTTGGTCAATGACGCCGTTGATACCATTGGAACAGGCGATGCCGGTGGTGGACAGGCTGCCGTTGTCGTAGGTCTGATCATAAGCGATGGTGGTGTCAAAGGTTTGGTTTGTCTGCGTGAAGACCGCGACAAACAGCGAGAGAATAGCAGCGGCGAAGGTGAAGAACAACATGGCGTTCCTGGGGGCGGGTAATAGGGCGCGAAGGTCCTAGTAGGGGGGGACGGCACCGGAGCTGCCTGAAGACCGAGGACCTCCAGGACGAAGTGGCTTTTAAGGCCGAGAGCATTCAAGAAGATGTGCCGCCCCGTCGGCGTGCTGCAGGAGAAAAGGCACGAATGCGACATCCGGGACCACATCGACAGCTCCCGCCTTGCCAGAGCATGAGCGTCGACGGCAGATGAGCTAACGAGAAGCATCTTTCGGTGATATACGACGTCAAGAAAGCCTAGACGGTACATATAACACAGAGAAGTGCGAGGCAGGTGGCACCCCATGACTGGAAGGTGTCTTCTTTTGTGGGCGGCGTAGGGGATAGAGAGGCAGGCCGGTCGGCTTGCTGTTCCCGGGGCGAGTTTGGGAGATGTACGGACGTACGAGCATCCCATATCCAGGAGGATTCATACCATTGGGGGCAAGTCATTATCGTACGTCCTGCACTGAAATTGACATGTTATTAGCTCTAAAGAAGGTCCCGACAAGCAAGCCAGCGTCTTACTGCTGAAGTCATCACTAGTACCACGACACTTCTACATGGCCCTTTGAGAACTTCGCGGACGAATGCCGTATATACCTACCACGATTCCATTCTTCCTATGTTCCAAACAGACGACACGTTGCGTAGAGTTCAGGATCACGGAGGACAGAATCAGCGAGGTGGGAGTCCAGGAAGACCCAAGCAAGCGCGAATTCAGCTGCCAGGTTGATTAGTCATGCGAAAGATTAGATTAGATAGTGCGTCATTACCTCAAACTCTCGCCGGCACCGATCGTCGACCTGGCTTCACTCATACCACCATCGTCTCAACCCTCCCAGTCAACAGAGGTCAGCATAAACATGGCTCCCAAAGGAGGAAACGCAAAGAAGGAGTCCGGCAGGGCCAAAAAGGCCGAGAACGAGGCGAAGAAGGCTTCCGCAGTTGAGGCGGAGAAGGTACGCAGTCGCCCCCGGCCCCCTGCCTGAACGCACCTGACGGATCTCCGCCCACAGGAGCGTAAGGAGGCAGACAAGTGGGCGCAGGGATCGAAGAGCAACAAAAAGCAGGACGACAAGGAGGAGAGGCGCCGCGCAGAGCTCGCGCGCAAGGCCGAGAACGCGCGGCTGCTCGCCGAGGAGACCAGTGCGCCGGTGAAGGTGAAGGCCGCCCCGAAGGCGGGCGCTGCGAAGAAGGTGACGCCGAAGAAGGACGTCAAGCCTGCCGGACCTGGGGCGATCGCTGCTGGAGGCGGTTTGGGTGCTGCGAGCGCGGCCGCGGAGGACAAGGAGCCCGAGGCGTACTCTGCGACGGGCATCGACAACGCGATTGATCTGCTCGAGGTTGTTAATGCTAAAATGGACAAGGCGAGCATTGGTACACGAGCTGCGGATATCGAGAGGCATCCGGAGGTACGCTGTGTATCCACTTGTTACTTTAAACCCGAGAGTATAACATCCGATTGCAGAGGAGGTTCAAGGCTGCGTTCGAGGCGTACAAGGAGAGGGAGTTGCCAAATATCAAGGAAGATGTTCGTCCGCCTACTCTTGCTCTTCTGTGCCGTGTACGAAGCTCACACATTCCGTTCGGATCAGCATCCTGGATTACGTCTGAACCAATATCATGTGCGTCCCGCTCTCCCAGGAATGCTGTTACACTCGGACATTCTGCTGACATCCTAGATTAGGACCTGCTCTTCAAGCAATTCCAGAAGTCGCCAGAGAACCCGTGAGCACCTCTCCATTCTTGCCAGTGCATACATGATAACTTAACCGATCCCCGTTCCACAGCTTCAATCAGACGACTGTGGCGTACGATGCCTCCAAGGACGAGAGGATCGAGGCACTGAACAGGCGAAATGCTGAGGTTACAGACAGGCTGAGGTCATGACGAGTCCCGCTGCGGGTTGTGCTGGATTGCGGTGCGTGGGTTAACGGTCAGCTATTTATTCCAGTGAGGATGCTAACGCTTCTTACTATACATAGATTGATGTCTGTTTCGTACAGGTGGCGATCATCCGTATAATAGGATGTGACCTCTATAGTCCGAGTCTGTCCCGCTCTGCGCGGTAGAACCAGATGGACCATGTTCCGGTAGTTCGAGTTAGATGCTGACGCAGCTGCTGTATTCTTTTGTTTGCAAGGCGATCTCTAGTATAATAACCGTTGTATCCTTACCATGGCAGTGCCCCGCTGTAACTGTGCAAGTGAATGTTGATGGGCACCGATTGTACAGCGTGTACTTCACCTTGAAGTACTCGGCCAGGGGCGATTTCCGTGGTAGGCTGACGTCGGTACAGCGACTTGCTCGACTTGTCGGGGGAATGATGCGGTATTTTCCGCCACTAGAATGTACTGACTGACACAGCCGATTGTATGTGTCCTGCTTATGTCTAGGGTGGCAGGACAACGGTGGAATATGGAATGTTCGGATACATGCGGACCTCATAACTTGCCGCAGTGTTGACAGTGCCTCCACACGGAGAATCCGACTCGGCCGTTGTGGCGATTACTACTAGCGCCCACGCCTGCGCAGCTTATGTCAGCGTTCGCGATTTTTCTTAAACGTCGCCGCATCCAGCTTGCTCTCTCCCCACCGACCATCTCCCCCACCATTTCTTCCCCTCCCAACTTTCCTCAGCGTATTTCTCTAGCCATGGTCAAGAACTTGTCTATCTCCATCCCGGGATCTCCTGGCTCCCCCACCTCGCCACCCTCGCTAACGATGTCGAGCCCCAGTTCGCCGCAACGCACCAATACGCTCGTCATGACGCGATTGCCGCCACACTTCTTCGACCCTATCATTCAAGACGCTTTCAGGAGCCATTTTGAAACATATGGTCCTCTCTATGCATGGGCACCCATCAAGGGCCTCGCACGAGTGATCATGACCTACTTCTCCGAAACCGATGCAGAGATGGCAAAGGAAAGCAACGACGGCCTGGTCTTCGGCGAAATGCACCAAGAGTATGTCCATCGTCAATCGCGGCCCTCCGCGTCAATTGTACCAAGTCCTCACCTGGCTGTTTTTAGACCAGATTTCGTCCTCCGTGTCTACCGCGCAGACCCGACGCCCATCGAGTCCGACGAGACACGAGAACACAACTACTACCTCAAGCCGCCCGCAAACGAGAAGAACTTCCTCATTTCCCCGCCCGGCTCGCCGCCCGTCGGCTGGGAGCAGCTCCGCGAGGACCCGCCGAACCCCACGCCGCTCGCACACGATCTCATCGCCGCGCTCCGCAAGCTCGAGGTGCAGGAGGAGAGCGCGCGACGCGGCCCTGGCATTGAGGTGCTCCTCGAGCCGGAGGACGGCGTGGGAATCAGCGTGTGCGTCGAGGACTGCGATGCGGTCGTGCAGGTCGACGGGGCGGACATGGACGAAGACGAGGACTGGACGTATGGCGAGCTCGCGCCGAGCAGGATGCGGTTTAGGCCGACGCCGACGGCGATGCCGCCCATCGCTGTCACTGCTTGATTTGGGGTCGTGTCTTTTTCGCTGTTCTCGGTGAGTGTCTTCCCCGATGTCTTGTGAGGGAAGCTTTCTGCATGCGGGTGTATGTGGGCTTTTGCTTCGTGTGATGTTACTTTCTCAGACCTGTACCGAGCCCGAAAGGGATTGAGGATCTCTTTATATTACTTTGTCTATCTGACACTATCTACCCCTACGCATTGTGGGTTTGATGCTGACCAGTGTCACCTTCAGGTTGCTTTACCACACCGCATACATCGTCTCTTGTCGCTCTACATATCATCTCATGTGAGTACCATCGCTTTCGCTCCACCACGCACACGCGTTCTGCACACGATGAGATCCTATCAGACCTGTTCTGATTCTTCGGACATGGAGAAAACCCAAAATATTGCCAATTGTTCCTTCTGATGCACCGTCCAATCCCCTCCTCCTTCGCCATCCGCTTCTGAGGCTTACGCTGACATCCTCCTGCTCTTTCCAGAATGCTCTCACCAAGCCCCATTGCATGTTGTCATCACGGATACTCGGACACTTACCCTCATGGTCGGATATCGTATTGTATCATTCGTCAATACCTTGTAGCTGTCGCGCTTTTATGTGGATTTTCTATGTATGACTAGCACTGGATGGTCGTCGCAACCAGCTGCCTTATCATATTGCATTGATTCTTCGGATTACAGCCTCGCATGCCTGCTTCCTTTGGTTCGATCAACTTTGCGCCGCTTATTGGGAAAGGTGTTCTGTTCAACAGCGAGCCTGCAGAAACAAGTGAGTCAGCTGCCTAAAGTTCAGTATCCAGTTCTAACGTTCGTGTCCCCTTCGGCACAAGGTTCTATACTGAGAATCAACGTGAGCAACGAATGCAGTGTCGAGGGCTTGTGCCGACATACAACGGCTCGTCTGGTTGGGTGTCTTCTAGTCGTGGCTCTACTACTCCCGGCACAGTCATCCATACGGAGTAGCTATACGCGTCGCAGCCATCTGTCCCAAGAGGCTGTCCAGCCGACCCCAACTGGCCTTCCTCTGGCTTCTGTGGAGGTATGGAGAATGATCTAACATGAAACTTACTCCTCACATCGCCGACACGGCACAGGATGTACGCTGACGTATTCCTGCAGCACCGTCGTGCACTTCTACGGCCAACGATGGCCGACAAGACGCTTCGATCTGGGCGAGAATCCTCATTCCCGTTGCTTCTTGAAGCGACGCTCTCTTCTTGGATCCCCGTCCAGCAATAACGCGGGCCAGTCATGGGCGCACGAACCTCCCGGCCTTCCACTTAGTGCAACCACTGCGCTCCAAGCCCAAGATGCCCGACGCCGCGCGGCATCGAACCAACATTAACTCAAGTCTACCTGGAGGTATAAAGAGTCGAGTCCTGTGCCGTTTCTCAGCAGCGCACTCGAGCTCTCATCGGCTCCCGGGCCGTCTCTCATTTCACCCTCGCCCACCCACTTTTGGTGCTTTCTATTATTCCATTTCACGACCGCATATCTATCCGTCTCCTTCTCAATAACCAAATATTATGCTGTTCAAGGCAGGCACCCTCTCCCTTCTCACCGCATTCCTCGCGCCCGCCGTCCTCGGCGCGACCACCGCGACGACCGTCTCGGTCTCCTTCGACCAAGCCTACGACAACGCCGACACGTCGCTCTCGACCGTCTCCTGCTCTGACGGGTCGCACGGGCTGCTCACGAAGGGCTACACGACCTTCGGCTCGCTCCCGTCCTTCCCGAACATCGGCGGCGCGAGCGTCGTCGCCGGGTGGAACAGCGACCAGTGCGGGACGTGCTGGGCGCTGGCGTACAACGGGACGAGCATCAACGTGCTCGCGATGGACTCGGCGACGAACGGGTGGAATCTCGGCTTGCGGGCGATGGACGCGCTCACGGGCGGGCGGGCGGAGCAGCTTGGGAGGGTCGATGCTGTTGCGACGCTTGTGGATGGGGCTCAATGTGGGTTGTGAGGCCTGGGGTTTGGAGATGGGTTTGTTTGGTATATGCGTTTGTTATAATTCCCATCTGACTTAGAAGTACTGCCACAGGGTCAAACAGCACATGGGTTGCGCATATAGGACTATCATGGACTTTTGCGACGCAATCACGGACTCTGTACGTTTGCAGTGTTTTCGAGTTTTGTTGTGACTTTCAGCGCATTTTCTGCGACATCGTCGTAAATTGATCCTCTATCGGACATCTTCTAATAGGACTTGAACATCGAATACCTAAGGTAATATTGTGACCCACGGCTGATGTGGAAAACTAACGATCTGGGCTGTCAGCTATGATCTGGGGCCGATCAAGATCTGCCGTCTGTTCGATACAATCGTCAGCCTCCGCCGACCGCACATATCTCCCATCTCGCCTGACAAGTACGTCCTTACCGCTGGACGACAGACTACCACTTTCACTTCCACATAAACCAACCTCACTCTCTGCCACGATGCTCTCCGTAACTGCTGCGCACGCTCTCCTCGCATCCCTGGCCACGGTCCTCCTTTCCCTCACGTCCTCCCAAGCCGCCACGCTCGAACGACTCAGCGCAGTGGCCCCCCGCAACGTCTCCGTCTCCTACGACGCCATGTACGGCGAGGGCCCGACGCCCTTCTCCGCCATCTCCTGCTCGGACTGGATGTCCTCCAAGGGCTACACCACGCTCGACGCCCTCCCGGCCTTCCCGCACGTTGGCGGCGCGGACATCATCGACGGCTCCAACAGCGCGCTGTGCGGGCAGTGCTGGCAGCTGACGTACTACACGCCGACGGAGACGAGCACCCACGTCCTCGTCATCGACAGCTCGAAGCGGGGGTTCACGATCGCCCAGCGCGCGATGGACGACCTCACGGACGGGCAGGCGGTTAGCCTCGGAAGGGTCGAGGCGGTGGGGACTGTGGTGGCTCGGGCGCATTGCGGGATGCACTAGGGTAAGTGCAGCGCCTCTTCATTGTGATGTATCGAAGTAGCTCTGAACTTGTATCTCATCATAGGTGGGACTCGGCGGAAGTTCGTTGGACGTTGATCGTTCAGCGCTGGTAGCTTCTTGCCGCTTTGCGGTTCAATGTGGTGTTGCGCTGTTCGAGACTAAATTTCTATGATTGGTTTATGAACGTCCCCTGTGCGACATGACTGGTCTTGATTACTAGTTGCTCGCCGGATGTGCAAGTGGTGACGTCATTCGATATCAAGTGGCGGTGAGTTCCAAAACAGGACGAGGGGGTGGCGGGGCAAACCAAAAGACACTGCAGTCGATGGGAACCACCGTTGGGCTGAGGAAGTTACCTCACCTAAGATATGCAAAAGTAAGTGAGGGACTGCATACATATTCATGGGTCAGTGCTCACGAATTGTACACAAGGTGTCATCCGCCCGAAACTGCTTCAGAAAGTTTAGGCGCGAACAGCTCCGATCCTTTGAGTACAAGGACCCAGTGCCTTCCATGCATACCTGTCCAGCAACTTTAAGACGCTGACAGCGCGGTATACCGAGTCGCACATTTGATCTACTTCCCTCTCTTTGCCCTTCTCTTCCTAACGAAGTTGGCACCGTATTACCTGCCGCCCACTCATGGCGCGTGTGCCCGTGCCCCGGCATCGCTCGCACTGCGTTGGCCGCTGGACCCCGCTGCCCTGCCTGGCCTGTCCTGCTTCTCTCAAATCCATGGCCGCCCGCAACCACTTGGATTCTGTTCAAGAGCGCCTCAACTTCGGAACCGTATATCCCCCCCGACTAGCTTTCCTCCCCCTTCCGGCTCCGAATCACCTTTCCCGGACGCTCGACGCACATCGCCCTTGGTCTTGTCGAGATTACGAACCCTCATCCAAGCAAAACTATGGTCATCGACAAGCAGCCTCTCCCCGGAGACGAAACAGACATCCTAGGCGACGCACCCCCATCCTACGATGCCCTGGACGGCGTCCCAACTGCGCCCGCCACCCAGAACGAGAAGCCTTCAAGCTCATCCGGATCCAACTCTGCACTCCCCGTCCTATCATCCAAGCCCCCCACCTCCCTCGGAAGCAGCACCGGGAAGCGCACGGGCCCCGCATGGTACAACTTCGGACCCGGCGCACGCGCCGTGCGGGAGGTGCGCACGACGCTCCTCGGGCTCCTCCCCGACCTTGTCAAGCAGAACGACGCAGCCGGCGCGCTCAGCGTGCTCGAGAGCTGCGCGGACGCGTGCCGCACGTACGACCTTTCATTCTCCTCGCTCCTCCAGGAGCTGAGCGTCGAGGGCCGCACCCCGCTCTACTGGGCCATCATCAACCGCCCTGCGCATCCCCAAGGTCCGGGCGCGAGGGAGACAGAGCCGGGGCCGGACCTGGTGTCGGCGCTGCTTGCGCACGCAGCGCCGCTGAGCGACGCGTCCATCGACGAGATCCGCCTCGCGTACCTGCACACGTCCGACAATGCGTCCTTCCAGACTCTGCGCCGTTCGCCCGCGTTCTCGCCGCTCACGGGCACGGAGGAGATCTTACTGGGCGGGAGCGTGCCGGTAGACGACGTTGATGTCGAGGACGTCGAGGTGGATGCGAGCGCGTTCGTCGCCAAGTTCAGGATCCCTCTCTTCCAGAAGCGCATTCGCATATGGGGCGCGATCCACCTCGAGTTCATCGCGAAAGGTGCGTCTCTTCTCCTCGCGCGTACTCCATTCTCTACTCTTCCCCGTACGCATCAAACCTTGATTAATATTGGGAGTCCTGACGATCCACGGTACGTAGGTCGCCTATGGGAGCTCTCCTTCGTCGTCGCGAAGCAGGGTTATGACCAGCGCCTTGGGTGGGCGGTCTTCAAGGCTGGCAGCTGGGTCGTCCGCCTCGCGCTCCTCCCGCACAGCCCCCCGACATGGATCGACTCGCGCCTCGCCATCGAGGACCCCCGTGCACGCGGCCAAGATTCCCCCTCCCCATCGTCGTCGTCATCTGCATCCCCGTCGCCCCCTTTCGCAGGAGCCCCAAGATCGCCCCTCCAAGCGATCATGGCGGGGGACTCGACCAACGCGTCGACGTCGAGCTCAGGTGCGAGGGTAAAACCGCGCGTAGAGCTGCGGCTGAAGGCGTACGAGGAGCTCACGTCAGCCAAGTGGGACACCCACTCGCAGATCGTGGTGACGCTCGAGGAGTGTGCCCTCGCAAACAGTTTGCAGTTCAAGTACGTCAGCGCCTCAATCGTCGTTCGCTACGCAAAGCTGCGTTCTGACTGCGAGTTTTCGCTTTGCGTTCTAGCCGATGCCCGTACTTTGAGGCCGACGGGTCGTTGGTCGCGAGGCTAGAGGCGAAGCTTGGGCCGCCTGAAGCCGACTGCACCGTCTGCTGAGACCTCTCCGTGTACTTGCCGGGGGATACGTTCGTCGTGACCCCGATTGCTTTGCTTTCTTAGTTTTTCGCCCTCGTAGTTTTGTATCAGTAATGTACGTACCACCAGCGTCGAGAACAGACGCCCATCGAATTGGCGACGCGCTAGTACTACATGATCCGCCGCATCTTTGCACGTACCTCTTGGTTCGAGTTAGTATTTTATGATAACCTTGCTTTTGGTCGGGAACCCAATCGGATACGTGTCCTGCCAAGGTCACGAGGCAGAAGGTATGACGCGTTCGATGGACGAACTGGTGAGAGAATTACACCGCCAAACATTGAGCGGGTGGAATTCAGGTGGACCGCGCGCCGGTGAAAAGTCGTGGCATACCACCTGGAATCCAGCGGCTGAGGAACCACCCGGAACCCAGGTTTCCGTCTGATGGATGCCCCAGACGGATCTGGTGAGCGATGGGGTCCGATTAGGCTATAACGGGAAGGTTTGAACGCATTCAACATTTCAGACGCCTGTTAGGCGGAAAATGTGCTGGCACTGGTACCGCACGTTTGTCCGCCATCCAAAGAATATCCATTGCTCTGTATGTGCTATAGTACATGGTATGTAAGGAGATACACATAAACGTAATGCAAAGATATCAAGACTAATACTAATACAACGCGCCGCTAATGGGAACAACACGTCGAAGCCCATGGGCCCGCACCATTGGGAGGTGCGTTCCACGAGCTGATGTTGCGTGGGCGATAGTGGGTGGGACAGGAGGGCGAGATATACCTGCAAGCATCGACAACGCAACCCACCTGAAGGCCCAAATCATCAGTGCTGGGGGGCCTTCTCGATGTTCTCGTCCCCTTGGTTGTTGCGTGCATCCGCACACCGGCCGCCGGGCACCACAGTAAGCGTTGGACACTGACAATAAAGCGCATTATTGGACTGATGAGAGTCGCTATAAGATATAGACTTACCAGCTACAAGGCAGCGCAACATCATGACTCGGTTGCGGTACAAGTGAGTAACGCGGGGGAGGAGGAGGTGGAGAAGGCAGACAAGTCATTAGGGCGTCAATAGGGGTAGTCAAAGTTAACGATTCGGTGGTCGCTTCGGGAGGCGATTCTGAGTCACTTCGCCGACGCCGAAGCGTCCATAGAATCGAGTGCACTCTGACCACCCCCGGTCAAGGGGCTCGATTCCGTTGTCGATTCGGAATTGGCGATTCGGTCTTGATCGATTGTAGCGCCCGTTGATGGAGGGCGAGCAGGGACGAAGTAGGGGCGAAGCGAGTGGAGGCGAAGCGGCTTCGGGGGAGCGGTGCTCCTCCAGAGTAGCACCGGCGATTCTGCTCGATTCTGGCAGAATCGAGCAGAATCGTCGCTTCGCCCTCCTCGAAGCGCCTCCCGAAGCGTTTGCCCGAAGCGACCGCCGAATCGTCAACTTTGACTACCCCTAATAATGCGAACCAACAGATCGCGAAATACAAAGTCCGCCCTTGGGCCACCCTTCCAGCAGACGCTCAGCTGGAATCCACTGGCGGGGGATGGCCCAGGGTTCGATCCGCTGGAATCCACGTTTCCGTGTACTGGGAGCCACCTGTTTCCTCAGCCGCTGGAATCCAACGCCTCGACACCTGGAGACCACCCGTCCTGTCCATCAAATTCCAGGTGGGCTCCGCTCCATCTGGATTCCACCCGCTCAATGTTTGGCGGTGTACCAATCCTCCCGATGGCTACATATATTAAAGAAAGCGGACCTACAGCCAACCGATCGAGTTATCGTCCCTCTGAGTTCGGATCAATATCTGATTCCATGGCCAGTCCATCGACGAGGATACTCGACCACATCGTTCACCTAACGCCCTCAGGAACACTTGAAGAAAGTGTGAAAGCGTTCCAAAGTCTGGGATTCACGTAAGCCTGAGTTTCCCCTGGCTTCCTCAGTCTACCTTGTGGAAGAGCTGACCGAGTTGTCGCGGTAGGGTATCTCCAGGCGGAACCCACGCCGGCGGGAAGACCGCGAATGCGCTCGTCGTCTTCGAGGACGGCACCTACCTCGAGCTCATCCACTTCACCTCTCCTCCTCCAGACGATGACCCGAACCCTTGGGCGCACAAGCAGCCGGGGTGGATCGACTTCGCATTCCTCGGGAACAACGGGACACCCTCGATCGCGGAGACGATCAATGCACGCGCAGACGCGGACGGGAGCGGAGTGCATTACGCCGCTGAAGTACGCGGGGGACGTACGCGCGAGGATGGCAAGGTGCTCGAGTGGTTGATCAGCGCACCGCCGGAGAACGAGCGGGGGACGCTGCCGTTTTTCTGCGGGGACTTAACTCAGAGGGACTGGAGGGTAAGATGTTAGCTTCCACCGTTCCCTATCTTAGCCGTTAATTAACCGCTTGCACCTAATATGCATGAATCTCGCGTCTCTAGGTGCCTCTCGAGCCCGCTTCCAACGTCCGCCATAACAACACCGCACGAGGCGTCGCGTACATCAAGCTCCTCGTCCTACCAGAGGACATCGCGGCGACCACGAGGGAGCTCACCTCCGTCCTCGGAGTCCCTCCGTTCTCCTCGACTCCAGAAGAGGTTGCTTGGCACTTGGATCTGCAACCATCACCCGTCGTGCCACCCTCTGTCAACCCTGTCCTCAGACTGCGCGCCGCGGAGAGTGAGGAAGAGAGGGAGTATGTGCGGACGCACGGACCGGGGATATACGAGGTCGCGTTTATCGTGGCCCATCCGGGTCAAGGGCGCGGGGGGATGAAGACGCCGTACGGGAGGGTTGTGTGGGTCAGCGCAGGTAGTGCGGGCGATCTGGTTGTACAGTAGAATCACTGCGTCGACAAGCGCATAGGTTACGATAGACCGTGACATCAGGAAAAACCTCCGTCCATAATGAGGGATAATAATGTCTAATGAGCGGAATCAGTGGATTAGTATAATCTGAGTCTCATGATCAAGGTCCGGCCAAAGCGAGAAATAAAGGAGGTATAATTATATACTTAAAAGCGACAATACTCCGTCATAACCAGGAATTAACCAATCCATAACAGTTGCAGGCCACACGAAGACCGAGGTAAGTAGAAAAGGTATATTAAAGACGCGAACATCCACGTATGACAACTCAACTACACTACTACTCTATTACGCGCTACCCATAGCAACGCCTCCTACAGCAATCGAACTCGAACTCCTCTTATCTAACCCCTGCCATAGCAGATACATGGTCCGTCTTCCTGGCTCAGGACGGTGAGCCTGTCGGTGCCCGCGACAAGACGCCAACCGTGAGCGAAGATCACACTGAGCACGCGATCAGGACGATAGCGCCATGACGAAAAAGCTGTTAAACACATCTATTAGCAACGCAGCATCAAAGCCAAGAGATGCAGTCACTCACGCTCATGTACGAGAAGCAATATATGTGAACGCAATCAAGAGACATACCTGAGAGGTGAGCACGCCGCGCAGTCTGTTCAAGCGCACCGGGATGACACCAGTTCAGGGAGTGGGACCACATTGCCGCTGAACGAGAAGCGGAGGGATGGCGACAGCGCGTGTTGAAGAGGCCGCACTGGATGGGCACACACGTCATAGAAGGCCAACTTGAGGGTGCCCGTGCTGTGGCTGTAGTCGGAGTCTGAGATGGGGAGATGGTTCGACGTGATGCCTACAAAAGTGCCTGTGTGCGTGCGCCCAGAGGCGCCGATGGATAGGCGCCTGGTCGCGCAGTGACTGGTCAAGGGGAGTATCAGGGACATTGGTCAGTTCAAGGGTGAACATGAGAACAAAGAGAGGCGAGCTACAAGACATACCATAGTATCGAAGTGAAAGGAATCTAGGGAGGAAGGCTATTGCGCCTGCTATAAGGCGCACCATGGGGCATGATATCGACGCGCCGCACTGAATGCAAAAACTTCGCGAGGTAGTCGCACATCCTTCTCGGACATCAGATTCAGCTTTGGCAATGATACGATACAAACAGATGACTGAACTTACCTCAACACTGGTCCACGAAATCGCCACGTGATACAGCCTATAGGATACCGAGTATGCCAGCGCAGACCGAACTTTCAGACGTTAGAACGAGGGAGAAGAAAAGGTACACCGTAGGCATGATAAATAGAACAGCGGACTAGCATGTTTGAAAGAGAGGTGGACAACAGTACGGGATCGAGGGGGACGGAAGATGAAGGTGAAGAACGAAAGCGCTACGCAGTGGCAGGAATCGGAAGCCATACTGCGGCGCGTCTGTACGTAGACGCCCTTATTTAGGGCCGGGCGGAGAGGACTCCAAAGAAACGCACCTCGCTGCCTGGACGAGAAAACCGACCTTCCACCCCGCCCCTAGGCTCGAAGCTCAAACAAAGTTGCTATAGGGCATATAATACAACGACAGGAGGTGTATAATGCCGGGGGGACGAGGTTTCACAACAAATAGTTTCAGTTAGTTTCGGTGAGCACCCGGTTATTATAATTGATGCCTCATTATAGAAGGAGGTCTTTCCTGATGGTGCTGCGCACTTCGTCGAGAGTTAGCGTTAGATACCGTGTCGCAACCTCCTTATCGTCGTATCCGCGAGCCAGGCTCAAGTCAAGCGACTGGCACGCGCATACACGATAGACTGAGGGGGGTCATCCCTCTTCGCCACGAAAGGTACTTGAAGCGCGCAGCGCCTCACATCAACGGTCCAGATGCCAGGCACACTTGAAGTTGTACTAGATAGGAGGCTCGATGACGCTCCAGCCTCGCCATCGCAAGACAGAGCGACGGCGAGATTTGGGTTCGAGACGAGGGCAAGGCCCAGGTCCCTCTGCGGTGGAGAGTCAGGCCATGAGGTAGCTCGAGCCATGGCAGCACCAATCGTTGCGGGACGCCAGCCGCCCACGAGCCGGGACTAGCAACATCAGAATCAGTTTGCTCAGCTCTGACGTCACTGCGACGAAGCCTGCAACGTGCTCGCCAGTGGCGACCAGCTCGCGTCGTCCATAGGGGATGGTCCAGCCTGACGCCACTGGCAAAAGATTCTGGACGTCGACTGTTGGCAACATTGAGAGCTCGAGGATCACGGCAGTCCTTTTCGGTTGTCAATGACGGCCAGCGGGTGCAGCTTGATCTTTGTCGAAGGGGTGGTGTAATATCCTTGGCCTGCCAGAGATTTGGGGCGGCGGGAAGCATCCCGCGAGATGCCGTTGATGTCGGTGCTGGTTACTGGAGGAGCCCGGGCCATGACTACCATTTCTGAATCCGAGAAAGTCGAACCTGCGGGCACAGTGCGGGGTAATGTGGGGTACACGTTTATATCGATCAAGACATGAAGATGAGTTTGAGTATGAATGACTTACTTACTGAACGCCTGACGGGAACGTCGGGTCAGCCGGGGTCGTTAAATGACCTTACCCCAGAGGCTGTAGACCTTAGACATCGCCATTTGAGAGTTCACAATACGCGCAGCGTCAGCCACCCTCCATGTTCTTTTCACGGGGAGGGGAGATGTCATATAACGCACGCTGAAATGGTGGTAGAGATAATCCGATGGAGAGCCGTCGGACATGCTCCGACAAAAGCTTTGGGGAGAACAATTTGGAATTTCATGTTGCGCAGGCCCCAACGATGCCGTGACCGAGTTCAACGCCTGTTCCCCGCAGCAACGTTATTGCGACCATGTCTGCCATCGCTGTCGGCGCAGCCACGGTCTTTTGCATCTTCCGCTTCTTGTACCATGGTCAATGTCAGTGTTGAAGCGGGTCCTGTCTTGTTTCCCAAGTTCACGGCACGTTCCACTCCACAAGAAGAATGAGGAGGAATCTGAAGATAAACTATCTCGTACGACCGATCAGTAGACGCGATCGTGGCGTGAACACTGGACAGTGAGCGGCTGCGATACCATGAATAGGCAAGGATGGGCTCATCCAATATCGCCATTTCGTTCTTCCCCGCGCAACGACGCGGGGGACGTGTGGGGCCCCTGCAGTCTGGGCTGCAGTGGGCAGTTAAGATGTTGTCAGGGACTCCATCTGGACTCCATCGCGTTCTGTTGGAAGGTAGAGAGAACGGCACTCAGCTGGAGACCAAGGCCGATGTTGAAAATTGGCTGACAGGTGGGGTGAGACATCTTGTCCAGAGGACGCGGATGCAACCAATCCTCGTAACGCGCTGAGCTTGTCTGCGTGCGGATTGGCGCGAAGACGACCCTAACGCCGCCAACATCCGCAGGCCACCGACGATTGTCTGCTACCTGTGTTTCAGGAATGGGTTCCCGGTCCTGTCGCCGCGAGCGATGCGAGATAAGGAGAGAAAGTGAGTCGGCCTCGGCTGAGTCAAGCTTCTGACGAGGCGGGAGTGCGAGATAAGCGGGCGTCGTGGCGCCAAAGCTTCGAACCCATCCCGACCGCGCAACTCCGGCGGAGTCCGGCGGAGTCCTTGGTGCACGTGATGCCGCCACTTCGCTGCAGTGCCAAGCGCTTGCCTCCTGCCGCCCTCCCGAGGCATCCCGTCGTGGCCGTCCCGGGGCGGCAGGACAACGTCCAAGTGTCTTCAATGCCCTTGACAAATAGGGAGTCGTAGGCGGGGGTGACAGCCTTGCACCGCTACTATATTTCGGGTGTAAGTACTTGGTTAGGATGTTTGAAACATACTAGCATGAGACTGCGGCATTCGAGTTTTGCAACATAAAATGTACTCGTTTGCTGTGACAAAGTTACATCGCACAGAAAATAGGATACACGTGCTAGTTGCACATTAATATATCACAAATTACTGTGTATCTAACTGAGCAAGGCGGGGAGGAAGATGGAGCAGTGGAGATGCTCAACAGGCGTGTAGTACCTCGGATGGCAGCTGGCCCTAAGCCCGTGAAGGCGTCCACATGCGTAGATTCGGACAAGGGAGGAGACACGTCGTTCATGGGACGAATTAACATTAACTCGCTGTCTACCACTTGTTGTCCCATTAACTGCCAGTGGAGGGCTCGTGGTAATCCTTGGTATGCTCGCATAAAGACGAAGATGCTATCATAGAGTCAAAATGAATAAGCTGGAATATCTTGCTCCCAAACATAGGGCCCTTCGCTGGGGGAGGCGGGACGCTGCTAAGTACTACTCGATGGCGACAATGGCAGATACAAAAGCGGTAGTAGGTACCCGTACAGTCGAGGCTTGGCGCCGCAGGTATTGGCGAGTCATCGACACGACTTTGTAATTTCCCCAACATTGTCACCATCGCCTTCGCCCTCATTCAAGTTGCTAGATATCGGGAAATTAGGACGTCGCAATCTACTGGAATTCGAAGTCTTGGTTGGGGGCGGAGGGGTGAGCGCCTGCGATGTGACTGGCGCCCAAGTCATCACGTGTTCCGCCGGACTCCGACGGAGTCCGGCGGAATTGCGCGGTCGGACTAGGTTAGATGTTCTCCGTGGCGCAGACCCCGACCCACGCCGGACGTTGCGAAAATTGCGAACGAATGGCGGACGGCATCGATCACAGAGTGGAGCCCCCCGACGTTGGGGCCTGGACGAGCACAACAACGAGCGGAAAGAGGCAAGGTGGGCCAAGCTCGCGCGCCACGATCCCTGATAAGTTGGAGGAGAGGCCTCGGCCCTCCTCGGTCTGGAGCCTTTGGAGGAACGAATTTGATGGCAGGTTACAATTCGGATTGCACCGCCCTTTTCGCGTTTATCGCGACGTCGATAATTGGTCGGCAGAAGAAGCCCGGATGTTCGGCACCGCCCACGTGCGACTGAACCCTCCTCCGGTTCACTTATTTGCCTCCTCTCCCTCCAAGACACATCCCACCGTCCGCCCCCACCCCCCGTCGGTCGTCGTGTGTCCAGAGGTCACCGTCCACGGCAGCGCGCCCGCTGTCTACTGTGGTGAGTGTCCTGTCGCCCGTGCCTGCTCGACTCGTGGCGCTCAAATGGTCCCATTCAGGACCCACCCATCTTCGTCTCGCCCGCCAGCTCTGAGTTGTCCTCGTTCAGGGACATTCGTCTGTCGGCTACTGGTGAGCACTTTTCCCTCTTTCATTGTGGGTCCTGCTGTTGGAAGCCGCTCACTCTTGACACGCATTTCAGTCCATCGTCGTTCCCCCCCAGCGCTACCTGGTGCCCTTCGCTCGCGTTCGCGACACCATTTCCCCTATAATTATCAATTTTCCATCTTCCGCGCCTTCAATTCGCTGGCGTAGCGCGTCCTCCATATCGAACGACGTCACCCGAGGTGAGTGATTGTTTTCGAAACGTCCTGGCCGCCACTGTCCGAGTCGGTCGGTCAGCCGCGCGTCAGTCAGCCTACCCAACTTCGCGCCCGGGCTCATTCGCACGTCGGCCTTTCCCAGACAAAATTCCTCATGAGCACGGTTGTGGACCTCCACACGTACGCCGCCCTAATGGACACCTCCTACTCGCGGCACTCGAACAGCGCGGGTGCGCCCCTGCCCCACATACCCCGCAGGACGACGACTCTTTCCCGCTCCCCGGCGCCCTTCTCGTCGTATTCTGCCCCGACGTCCCCTCGCGCCACCATTACGCGAGTGCTCTCCGCGGACCCCGCTCTTCCGGTTCCACCGCCATCGGCCCCTCCCGTCCTGGTCGTACAGTCGAATGCCCTTCAAGAGACCGCCCCCGACGAGGCGTCCAACTCCGAGTCCAGTGGCACTGAATCGTACGTTCAGATGAACCCTCGCGCGAAGCGTGTCCGCAAGCCAAAGCTGCAACCTTTCCGCTCCGCTGCGGATTCCACCCCCGTCCCCCCTGTGGTCCAGGCGAGCACCACTGCGCGGGACGTCGGGTTTCCAGCAAAGGACTCGCTTGGGGATGACACACCTCGTGCATCCATATCGCTCGCCACACCGAAGCCGGTCCTTTCCGTCGTTGTCGGCGATACGAAGCCCCCGCCCAAGTTGCAAGACATCGCGACGCGCCCGCTCATAGCCCGCATAGAGAGTCGTGCTATTTCTACGCCACATATGGAAGTCGCGAAGGCTGCGCGCAAGAAGTCCGGTGAGCCTCTCAAGTCTTCGCTGAAGTCGCGACGACCCGCCGCTCGGGGCGCGCTCTCAGTGGTGACTGGCGTTTCGTCGACAACGAAGAGCGAGCCGAGCACGCCGATGAAGTCGGTGCACTTCGACGCCCATCTCGAGCATGTCAAGCTCTTCTTGGCCGAACAGAAGCCCCTGGCGATCTCGCGCGAGGGGTCCCCGACAGACGACACGAGCGGCACCGAAAGCGACTTCCCCACGTCGATCTTTGGCCCGAGAAGGGTCCCGGAGGAAGAGAAGGTGCTTACCATGACAGTGACGAACATGCCTGCCGTTCCGCGGGCAGACGCGGACGTGGCGCTCGAGGAGTTCGCGCTCTCGGAAGACGGCCTCGCGCTCAACGGTCGCGTGCGCGTGCGGAACATCGCGTTCGAGAAGTGGGTCGCGGTCCGCTTCACGGTCGACTACTGGCAGACGACGAGCGAGGTGACCGCCAAGTACTTCGACTCCATGCCTGGGGGCATCTTCGACCGCTTTACGTTCTCCATTCGCTTGGGGGACATGCTCGCGCGGATCGAGGAGAAGACGATGTACTTCGCGCTCCGCTATAACGTCGCGGGGCGCGAGATCTGGGACAACAACGGCAACCTCAACTACAAGGCGATCTTCGCCAAGGTCCCGCGCCCCACTGCCCAGGCGTCCCCCTCGACGCCCGACATGGCCAGCCTCAAGTCCAAGCTCGAGCACGTCGCCAAGGGACAGGGACAGGAGCACGTCGGCAGCCCCGTCCCCACGCGCAAGGCGCACACGTTCGCGCTGCAGGCGTCGACATCGCTCCGGGCGCGCTACGACTTCTCCGCGTCCCTCAGAGCACCGTGGAAGCGCTCCCCGCCGATGTCCACGACGCCGACGAAGGCGAGCAACGCCCGCCCCCTGTCGTACCCCAACTTCCAGAGCCAGAAGGTCGGCAAGCAGGCGATGTACGACAGCGTCCGGCAGGCGATCACACGCTCACCGCGCATCCTCGACCCCGACAGCCCAGGCCTGGCCGAGCGGTCCTCTCCGTTCTACGTGAACGCCACCACCAACGCCAGCTCCAAGATGGCCGAGGCGGACGTGGGGCTGGGTATGGGTGTGGGTATGGAGGAGAGCCCGGTCGCGGCGATGAGCCGGCGGCGCAGTCGGAACCACCAGCGGGGGTATTTCGACCTGGACTGCGGGAACTCCCCATTGTCGAGCCCGTCTGTGAAGCGGACCCCCACGGGGTCGCCGGTTGGCGCGAGGCTGAGCTTGACCGCGCTGGAGTTGATGACGCGTGGCGGAGAGGGCGAGGGCGAGGGCGAGGGTGAGGGCGGGCGGCCGCCGGCGTGGCTCGCGCTGGAGAGGGGCGGGAGCGAGGAGAGCACGCCGAGCGAGACGAGCAACTCGGAGTCGAGCGCGAGCCAGCAGTCGTCGCCGTCGGCGAGCCCGCGGGAGGGGAAGGAGGCGTTTGGGTTCGCGGGGGTGCGGAATCCGGTGGGCGTGGGCGAGAGCTATAGCTCGTTCTTGAACAAGTGCGTGTTCCGGTCTTGCATGCAACTGGTTGTTCGTTCGTTGACATTGTATCTGGTGCAGGTACTGCTATTATACTGGCAACGATGGCCCCTTCCTGGACTCGCAGTTGGACGCGATCTCCCGCTCGCAGTCCCTGTCGAACGTGGAGGAGTTCCTCTCGACGTCGCCGCGTCCGAGCTATATGTTCTCGCCTGGAGACACACCGACACGATCACCGAGTTTCGACGACGTGGTCTCGGTAGGCAGTGGGTCGACGACACCGACGATGCGCACCGCAGGATTCGCGGGCTTGGTGGAATCGCCCTCGATGATGACTGCCGCGCGTTAAGTCCTGTCTCCGCTGTCTCCCGTCTCTCGCTTCCCGTTTCGCTCGTCGTTGCTCGTCTCATCCTCTGTCGCGCTGTCGTTTCTCTCCCCCCCCCTAGACTCTGGAACGCCCCTAGTAGGCCCAAGAAAATTAGATATATCGTCGTTGCGGACATTCCACGTGCCACGCATAATTCCCCTTCCATCGCATCGTCCTAGAGTCCGCCGATCCTCGCCACCCACACCACGCAAAGCTAACTTATGCGTCGTTTGCCAGTTGATCTCTCCCCATTTGCTCCGTACACGATCCCGCACCAATTTTTTATCCATCATCTATCTGTCCCGTCTCCCATTTCCCATTCCCATCACCTTGCCCCCTTCCAATCAACCAGAGTTCGCTGTATATCCTGAGCACGTCTTTACCACGGATTTTGTCACTGTCACCGTCACCGTCGAGCGTTAGGCCTCGATGTGTTAACGCCCCTGTACTCTAGTTCTCTGCCCTCGTTCTCATTCTCGTTTGCTTCGGTGCATCCCACCTCTCTTGTGCTTCTATCCCTCAGGCCTCATCTCTTACGCGTTATGACGACCCCGCGATTACCCATTGGACTTGTTTTTTTTTGGTTTGGTTCGCAGTTACTACACACGACGACCCACAACTATGGCTACTCGCTAGCGCTCTACCACTTTACAAGACTGGGAGCTGCCTCCCGACGCCCTGCTGTAAGCTTATGTAGAATGCGGCGGGGCTTACGAATGATACTGTGACGACTTGCGATGACCGATTGGCGTTGGCCCGAGGATTGGGCACAAAGTACATACGGCTCGAATAATGTGCGGTATATAATATACAGGTACGATTCAAGTTGGCATGTCCGGTACGCAGAGTCAGCCGACATCACTGGTTGCGACGTTCGCTCAGGCTGAAGCTTACGATTACAACTCTCAGGGATACTCTGCCACTCTTTGTCCAGGCCCCAGGCATATCCACAAGGTGTACTGTGTACACACGAGGAAGTGAGTAATTTCTTTCTGGGTACGAACATCTATTTCACCATGTGATCGCAATGTGCAGTTTCGAACGTGTAGTAGACGAGTTACACAGGTTGCACTGGCATACCATCTTTGCCGTTGCTTGCACCATCTCCCATGTTATGATGATGATCCTCCGCAGATCCCCACCCGCCACCTACGATCACACTACCCGCCGCACCTGCTAGCCGGGAGACATAGTCCCTGATCACGAACCGACTCGCCTCGCCATCCGTGGTAATCTGCGATACACTGCTAATTTTCGACCAGTACATAGTACCGGGACCGGAAGTCGTGATGTAGAGCTCCAGACGTTTCAAGTGCCCGCCCTGGTGCATGTGGGCGTGCAGAACCTCTTCGACATCGCCAAGCTCTTCCTGCAAGTGCGACGTGGTACCGACCTCTCCACGGAGGACCCAAGCGAGGGACGTCTCGTATCCCGCCTGTTGCAAAGGCCGAACAGAGGCGAGGAAGTATTCTGCGATAGCTCGCTTCGTCGCCCTCGACTCCACGGCCTTCGACATCAGCTCGAGGCGGCGGACATCGGGCAGCGCTGCGAAGAACTGTCTCCAGAACTCTCCGCCGAGATCGTCGGGGAGGGGACCGAGGTCGAGCGCGAGCTCTGTCACGGTGCATGCAGCGAAGGCCTCCAGGAACTGAAGAAAGTGACTGGTCCGGCAAAGCCGGAAGACGGGCGCAACCTGTAACCGCTCCACTCCCTGGACGAAACCAATCATGAACACATAAGGCTGCAGAGGATCTGTGTAGAAAGGCTGAGGTTGTGATTGAATGTATAGGCGGTCTATTGTTGGGGGTGTGTGGAGACCGGAGATGCGGCGCGGAAGGATACTGGGGAGCGCGAACTCGCCGGGGTCGAGGCTGCTGTGGACGGACACGTCAAGTTTGGTCGTCCATGGGAAGGAGAGGCAGGAGAGGAAACTGTAGATGGTGGGTATCAGGCCGCCAAGCGTCAGAGAGCGAAGGTTGGGAAGGTTGACGATACGATCAAGAGTTTGTTCTTTTTGCTCCCCGTGCGCTAAATCCGGGGAAAAGTACAGCCGATGGATCACGGTGAGAGCGGGGCAACCCTCCAGTGCGTCCAGCAAGCCTGGAAGGGTGTCCATGTCTCTGAATCCATACAAGGTGATCGTGTGCAGCGAAGGAACCGTCATTGCACGACAGAATAAGCGGGCGTCGGTCCAGAGTTCGCGGAGGCATGGTAAGTCCTCGGCTCTCCATTGATCGAGCGTGAACTCTTCTTCGTATATCCCGGATTCGTTTCGAATACAGAGTTCGAGGCTTTCGAGGCGCTTCATGCCTGATGCCACCACGCGAAAGGCGTCGTAAAAGTCGCCTCCGTTATCGACCTCGACCTCGAAGGTGGTAACTCTGTCAAAGCGGTCTTCGAACGTCGCCCAACCGGTGCGGTAGTTGTCGGACGTACGCCATGCCCCCATCTTTAGCGGAAGCGGCGCGGATCGATCGAGGAACAAGTCCACGAGATACCTGCGGCGGTCTCCGCGGTCTCGGTGCTCGTCCTTGTCCTCGTCCTCGTCACTACCGTCGTCCTCGTCATCCCCGGGCCCTTTACGGTACGTAATTAGGTTGTAGGGATCCAAGGCGGTATAGAGTCCCTGCAGCCAGTATTCAGGCGTGCCAAGAAGCACCGAACGCCATCGACGGCAGACGGATTGCAAAGACAGCATCCAGGAGGCATCGCACCACTCCGCTTTGAAGGGAACGTAAGCGAAGATCTTCTGGAGGAGCTCGTTGGGAAGCTTGTCGATGGGAGCGATGGAGTTATGGATAGCGAGGAGAGCTTTGATGTATTTCGTGTACTGCTCTACCTTGCGCTGCGTCCAGGCCCGAACTTGGGAGGCATCGGAAAGCTCGTTCAGCACCGCGATATCTTGCTCGGAGAGTGGGGAAGCGAGCTCAGGGTGAGGGAGGATGGGTGTTCCGGGGTGGGACATGATAGATGATAAGAGTACCAGTGATACTACAATGATCGGTTAATAACTTCAACAATCGTGATCGTAGCAACCTTGCCGTCAAAGACCTACGCTTGGTGGCCTTTGCGAGTTTTTTGCACTAAGCTCGGATTAGTGAGCGCAGGGCGTGAAGAACCTATCGGTAAGAGTAAGTACTCGCTGGCATCGATTTCGACCGCAGCTGCCGAAATGTTACATAATCGTATAGAAATTTGCACCGTCGCACGATCAGAATCTGTGAGCTTTTGTCAAGAACACCAACACCAAACGACAGTGGAGCCAAGCGCTTGCCGTGTAGTTCTCTCGAATACAAGGAATCTAAGGACTACGAGCATGTTGTAGTGTGAGCTCAGCTTTAGAAAGCCCCGACAGCGGTGGAAAACAGTACTGGCACGTACCAGCGGTAATAATA
Organism: Ganoderma multipileum BCRC 37180; assembly: GCA_000338015.2. Lineage (NCBI taxonomy): Eukaryota > Fungi > Basidiomycota > Agaricomycetes > Polyporales > Polyporaceae > Ganoderma > Ganoderma multipileum. Next base: position 26,419 of record BACB01004354.1, read on the forward strand.
CAAAGCCCCAGCTGCCTCACCCCAACTATCTTGGACCACTGTGCGCATACACCACTTCGATGTAATTTGCTGTCGTCCCTGTCGCCGAGTGTTACTGCCCCTCTCCGCCTGCCCCCAGCTCCTTGCGTCGGACTATGGCGGCAACTAACGTACTCCCCCGGCGAGCGTCTGCGGCTGGCCAAAGAATACAACTTCGTCCACCAAAGGTTGGAAGCGCGGCAAGTAGAACCACGACACCTTGCGGGCCCAATGCGAGCTCGGGGGGATGTCCGCGACGCGGTAGTACGGCGCGCCGACCGCGACTGTGCGCGGGCGCGGGTCCCCGCGGACGATCGTGATGCAAAGCTCTAGCCTGCGCAGCCGCAGACCACCCGCAGCGCGGTGGGCCTTGAGGAGCGCTTCGACCTTGTCGAGATGTTCTCGAACGGTGGCGATCTGGTAGTCCATAGTGTAGCGGAATTCGTCCATATGCTGGTCGCTGCATTCGTCCGGCTCCAGTGGCCGCTCCTGGACTTCCAAAGAGAAAGCGAGGCATCCGGACGATGCCAGCGTGGACCTCGACATGGGGTTGGTCAAGCTGTCCAAGAATGCTTTCGCCATTTGGAGCTCGACGTCGATGACGTTCTTGCCGAGCAGGTCGAGGCGGCGCAGGCTGGGACAGGCCAAGACGAAGGATGACAAGCAATCACCGTCGATGAAGGGCGTGGCACGTAAGGGTCTATCGAAGTCGAGGTTGACGGCGAGCTCGGTGACGGTCGCTGACATATGCTTCGTCAAAACATCCCGAAGCTCCGTATCGGGCTGCACGTCCTCCCGAACGGAACCACGTTCAGCACCACTGACGAAGTAGTTCAGGATGACAGTGTTTGCAGAACCGGAGACGAGGAGACACATAGCGTCGAAGAACGGAGGGGTATGGTGGTCAATGAGGTGCTTCGGCAAGAGTGCGTGCGTGTTCCCCGGGACTTTTTTCCAATGGAGGTCGATCGCGACATATGAAGGAAAAGATATCCCTGAGATGAAGCCCGGAGGGGGACCCAAGTGTCGACCAATCGAGACTTGCAAACGGCGGAGACTACCGAGGCGCACTGGAGGGCGGAGAGAAGCTGACTCTTCGACCACCCAATGCGGATGCGCGAAATTCTCGATTGTTAGCGATTCCAATCTGACAGAACATCTCTCCAGAGCGGCGAGGAAGACTTCGTGGCTGCGTGGGTGGTCGTAAAGTGTGACAGACTTGAGCGTTTTGAGGGCGACGGCTCTCGTGAAGAAGATGCCAGGGACGGAGAGTGTGTGGAGGCGAGGGAGGCCGGAGTCGTCCAAGGCTACCCGTTCGTCAGAGCGTGATATATGCACACAACTCTTGATGTGCAAGCTCTCGAGGTGTGACATGCCTGAGCGAGCTTCTTTGAACACTGCTACTACATCGTTCGTGGAGAACGTACGCACAGAAAGGTGGCACAGCTGCGAGAAGTGAGGCCTCAAGGCAATGAAATGGTTTTCAAGCATGGCGACCCCGGTGGAAGCCGGCCGGGAGTGGATCTCGAGTCGAAGAGGGAATGGTTCTGACCGCGAAAGGAGGATTGGCAGGCAGCGAATAGAATGCACGTAGATTCGCATCCCGAGCTTGAATATTGATGCGACTGCGTCAGCCCAGAGCTGCGGGGTTCCTCGAGCAACGTCGCGCCAATGTCGACAGATGTGAGTGAGCGAGAGCAGCTCGTGCCATTCCGTCCACGCGCCGCTCATGAGGATCTTGATCACGAGCTCGGTAGGGAGTCGATTGGCCGCGGCGTCCGTATTGAAAGCTAAACGGAGCGAAGGTATGCGCCCCGTGTCGAGGCCCTCCCTTTCGCCGATAGAGAGCTGATGAAAGCGTTCTTGAACGTTTGATAGGGACGGGGACGAGGAGGAACTGCAGTTGTCGGCACCACCACTGCCAACTACACACTGGAATAGGTGGTTCAGATTCAAGTCAGCAATCCTGCTTAATGGAAAAATTTGCTACAAAACATACAGGCCTCTCTGTGGTGAAGGTGGATTTGCCTTGCATGGTGGGAATAGAGAAAGAGGTGGTTGGGGCCACTTGGCGGTCACGGTGGTAGGCCTGTCGAAGCCGGACCCTAACCTTGTCTTAGGGCTCGGCATCGCTAAACCTCTTCCAAATCTGTCAACAAAATACAAAAGCCG
>BACB01004355.1:0-29085 GCA_000338015.2 Ganoderma multipileum BCRC 37180
CTGAACACTAATGGCACATGCATGTCACACGATACCTGATGAGGGTATCAACTAGGACTTGTCTCCCAAGGCAGACGATAGATGACCTTGTTGCGTGGAGGGAGGACGGTCATATATAACGTCTGCTTGCCAATCAGCGAAAGTGCAAAAGTATCCAGCAGAAATGCAGGTATTGCCTAAAGTAGGCATTAACGCCTGGAAATGTGACGGATTGCATGGCAGTGCAATCCTTGCAATCCGCGCAATCCTCACAATCCTTGCAATATTTTGCAGAGATTGCACGAGATTTCGTGGTATGGCATGGTCCTCTTCACATTTGCCTGCCAATACAAGACACTTCGGATAACGCGCTGGGTTGTGAGGTTTGCCTTCTCATGCAATCCGGCAGGATACTTTTGCACTTTTGCTGAAAAGTTTCAAATGCGCCCCTCCGACCATGGTCTCCGACGCGGACTCGACCAAGCAGTCCAGGAATACTTCCGCCATCTGGCGCTTCAGCTCCCTAACTTTCTTGCCGAGCAGGTCGAGGTGGCGCAGGTTTGGGAAGCCCCAGAGGAAGGATGACAGGCTGTCGCTGCCAATGAAGGGAAGGCAGTTCGGGGGGGTGTCGGGGTCGAGGTGCACGGCGAGTTCCGTAACGGTCGTTGACATGTACGCCTTCAAGAAAACCAGAAGGTCCGCATCCTTCCTTATAGTCTGCTGAACGGAAAGACGTTCCGCACCACCGATGAAGCAGTTCAAAATGGCTGTGTTTTCGAATCCGGAGACGAAGAGGCACAGGGCATCGAAAAACGGAGCCGCATGAAGGCCGATGAGGTGCTTTGGCAGGAGCGCATGGGTGTCCCCTTGGCAGTCGTTCCAACTGAGGTCGATCGAGACATCTGGGGGAAGCAAGACTCCTGGAATGAAGTCCAGAAGTAGAGGGGCGAGTCGGCTAATTGTTATCGTCATGCGACGGAGACTAAGGAGCTGCACTGGGGGATGGAGAAAAGTTGACTCTTGGACCACCCAGGCCGGATGCGCTACCTCCTTGATCGTTAGCGACTCCAAATTGGGGGAACATTTTTCTAGAGCATCGAGGAAGGCTTCATGGCTACAAGGGTGGTCATCCAGTGTGACGGACTTGAGCCTTTTGAGAGCCACGCCTCTCGTGAAGAAGACGCCGGGAACAGAGAGTGTGTGGAGGCGAAGGAAGTTTGAATCGTTCAAGAATACCCATTCATCGGGGGACAGAGTATTCATAAGCCCTACGAGGCGCAAGCTTTCGAGGCTCGGCATGCCCTTGCGAGCTTCTTCAAAGAGCGCTACCACATCCTTCATGCGGAATGCACGCACTGTCAGGTGACACAGGTGAGGGTAGTGGGGTCTCAGAGTGTTGAGATGGTACGTAAGGAACGAAATCGGTGAGGCAGACGGGGAGGGGTCGAGTTCGAGTCGAAGGGGGTAGGGCTCCGACCACGACAGAAGCGCTTGCCGGCAGCGAATAGAACGTACATCGACTCGGGCCCTGGGGTTGAATATAGATGCCGCTGCTTCAGCCCAGAGCTGCGGGGTTCCTCGAGCAACATCGCGCCAGTGTTGACAGATGTGGGTGAGCGAGAGCAGCTCGTACCACTTCGTCCACGCGCCGCTCAAGAGGATCTTGACCACGAGCTCGGTAGGGAGTCGATTGGCGGCGGCGTCGGCGTTGGAGACAGAACGAAGCGGAAGGACGGGTGTTCTGTAGGAGCTCTCCGATGCTCCAATAGAAGGCTGACAAAAAGCTTGTTCATCGTTTGGTATGGACACGGCGGGGGAGGACGAGGGCTGTCCATGGTTGGCATTCCTCGTTGTAAGTCGCTGGCAGAGAGATAGTATGTGGTTGGTTTCGTTCAGACTACTAGAAGATATACTTATGGAAGCGTACGAATATTTCTTTCGTGAAGGTGAATTCACTTTGCATGATCGAAGAACAACGTTAGGGAGCGATCCAGGCGAATTCCCTGGAGATAGGAGGCGGTCAACAAGTGTAAGTACGTACGTTGAGTCGTCGGCATGATGGTTGTCGACATTCCGCTGGCTGCGACCAGTAAGTAGATGTTTCAAGGCGCTCGTCAAGCCCTAACCCTGTTCTATGGTTCGGCAACATTCGGCATCGCCAACCCTCACTTGCGAATCCAGCCTCGGGTGAGCTCGGTAAGTCACCGTTGCGTGCTTGCCCTCGTATTCTACGTCCCCATCCTTGCTACGTCGAACCTCTCTAGACATCGCCGGAAAACATGTTCGCATCGGTATGTTTTTGTTTCATTATACGAACCCATGGAGTCGAGTCGTTGAGGTCTTGAACGCGAACCAGATTAGCTCGTGGTGGGGAGGCTCCGGCTCGTCTGCGCCCGCCGTTCAGGACAAGCCGTACGACCCCACGGACCCGAAGCAGAACCCGCTGAATCCGAAGGGCCTTAAACCGTACGTCCATCACTGTCCTCGGTGCGCTGAGCAGGTGCTGAACGGCCGTGGTATTGGATTGCAGGTGCTGCGCATGCCCAGAGACCAAGTCGGCGCGAGACGATTGCTTTTTGAGCGCGAACGCCGCGGAGGCGGACGAGAAGTGCAAGGAGCTTGTGCAGAAGCATGTTGCGTGCATGCGCAGTCTTGGGTTCAAGCTCTGAGGATGGGGGGGGGCTACCTGTTAGAGGAGGTGAGGGAGGAGACGACCCAAACCCCATGCATTGGTCTGTGCTTCATCCACGCTGTATCCTATCTAATGTATAATCCTGCACACTTTCCTCCACTCTGTCCAAGTGTCGCATACCATCAGGTTGCACTGTGTGTGCAGGACCCATCAACCTTGTCGTGGCCACGAAGCACGCGTTCGCAATGTACGCAATAAATGACGTGTCATTGAAAGTCATTCTATAAATGCGATATTGCTGCGACAAGCTCCTTCATAGCTTTGTGAGGATACCGTTGGGGGTGGAAGGTGGGAGGGTGGGAGGTGGAGCCCAACAAAGGCCACTAACTCTGGCTTCCAACTCTCCGGTCCAAAGTCGTCCATAGCGTGGGGCGAGCCACCGTGGCGCCACCCCAATACGTTGTTGTGCGTTGTCGATACGCCAATAAGTACTCTACGTTACCATCCAGCCGATAGGTTTGCCTAGTCTGAGGGCTCGTTCCATTCCCAACGGCCCTGCTCCAATCTGTCCGCAGTGTCCTGTAACACAATCTCGTGCCGTCCACGAACGTATACCTACTCTTGGTGAGTGGGCCAAGCCTGCGCGGATTTGGACAAGGTACGTACCGTCTTGTCCATCATGCGCTGCCGAAGGCTTTTGACGCTATCAGCCTCCACTGGCTCTTCAAGTAGCTGGGACAGGTCCTCCACGGCCTTCTCCAGGTCGCTGGGATGTGAACTCAATGGGAGCATCGGGCCGCGGACATAATGGAGACGTACGCTTGTATGGCTTCAAATATTTCCTTGTCGTTTCCTGGCGCAAGGAAATAGGCCATCGCGTACGTCCATTTGAGAGTGAGGCGACACCGCGTGAGCTCGTCGACAGCATCGCGCATGAAGGTGGACTACACCCGGGGGAGTTCAATGGCCGTGACAGACAGCCATGGCCGAAATTACGCACCTCAATCCACGACATCTTGCTCGTCTCCTGCCACTCGACCATCTTCTCCTCCGTGCGCGAGCAGAGCTCCTCGTCGAGCCGCGCGGAGATCTCGTGGTTGTTGAACCGGTCGAAGTAGAAGAGCCACTTCTCGAGGCTCTGCCGCGCCGCCGTCTTGGACTCGTCCGGCTCCGGCTCCTTCCACGCGTTGCAGATGTCATTGTTATACCCGTGCACGTCCCAGTTCTTCATGCACAGCCAGCAGAACTGGTAGTTGCAGTGCCGGCAGAGGATGCGGCTGGCACGGCGGAGCGCACAGTAAGTCCCGGTTGTCACTAACATGCGCGAGCGCGGAAGGCAAACTCGAACGCTTACTTGCACCCGCCGTTCTTCTCGATATTGTTCTCGCACTTGGGGCAGGTGCGCGTGTTCGCCTTGATCCACTGCGCCGTCCCGGCGTCCTCGCGCGCGTTCTTGAGCCACGTTTTCACGAACTTGCATATGATCGGGCGATGGTCCGAGTCTAGGCCGCATCCGAAACAGAAGGCGTGAGCGGACGCGCATCGCACGGTGGGCACGACGGTCGCGAGCGATGACTTGTTCGCGGACGAGCAGGAGACTGTCTCCGTGCAGCCGGGGTGGGGGCAGAATCGGAGCTGCGGGTGCGCGCCGACGTACGACTGTCGGACAAGCTCCTGATACCTGATGTGCGACGTCAGCACGCACGTCGACCATACCACCCTGACGTCAGAGACTAGCACCCACCGTTCATTCACGCTGGGCTCCACAAGTTTACCAATGGACGGCCCGTCTACGATGGTGCTGCACTCGTCGTGCATGCACGCGAACGTGCACTGCCCTTCGTCTTTAATCTTGGACGTCGCGTAGAACTGCCAACAAGGCTGGCAGAATGCGTGCTTGCACCGTAGGCTGAACACGGCAGGTGGCGCGTCGTCACAGCAGACGGGGCAAAGGAACTCGGATGGGGGCGGGAAAGGCGACTCGAGGCGGACGCGCTTCGCCGGAGGAGGGCTCATGTCCATGTCATCCCCTGAGGATGCGGGTTCGCCACAGGCCTGCAGCACGCGGTCGGCGGATTCGAGGAACTTCTCAATGAGGCGGTCATGGTTCCAGTTGAAATGTCGCAGAAGAATGGACACTATGGGTGTCTGTAGACGTCTCACGCGGACAAGAGGGGTTGTTGTAATGTCATGGCAGATTCAAATGAAGCGAGAGTCAACTAGGGGTGGCGGAGGGTAGACACAGAACGTGTTGCACCAGGGGCGCACCTCTAGACCGATGATGCTAGCTACACTATTAATGTCCTTGTCCACCAGCTCTTGAAGCTGCGTTACAGACAGGGATTTGTGCTCGACGTCGCGGCTCTTGTCCTTGCCCTTCGGCGGGGCGATCATCGGCTCGTCGTCGAAGTCGGAATCATTCGTGCCCTAGGAGATCCTAGGAGTTAGTGTTGGGATATCATCCGATAGCAAGACTCTCGCACATCTATTCCCGAGTCATCCGAGTCATAGTAGTCGCTACCAGCATCAGAGTAGTCGGACATGGTGGTAGTCGAGTGCTAAGAGAGGGACGCCACCTTCGGACCCGCGCATGACTTGATAAGGACATAAACGCGCCTTTTAATTACGTTGATCTGCGCGTTGAGATGCGACTAGATGCGATCAACAGAGCTCTATTCCCACGATTACCTCGAAAACAAACGAGGACCACGGCGCCTTATCATGATAATGTACGTATCCTTGCTCCTTTCCACCTCCACTCCCCACTGTGGTGTGCACTGTTCCGAGCGGTCGCGTTCTTCTGGTCTGCTTGTGAATACATCGTGCCAGCTCTGCCATATACCAGCCTCTCATAGATACGGAGAAAGCGCGCCAACTTCACTTGCCACCGTCTTTGAACGTTTTTGCACCAAGAGCCTGTGTCGAATTTGACGCTGCGATGGCCTCAAAGGACTCATTGCCCATTCTTCTTCCTGCTCGCTATCTGCCATCCCAGGAGGAGTCGAAAATAGGATGGAGGCCGAAACGTGACTTGGAGGTTCCAAATCCCCCACCTCCCGAAGACCCTCGGGCTCTGGAGATGGATATGGCGAGACAGCTGGCGGATGGCAAGCCCGTGAAGAAGGTTCGCCCACGGAGGACAGTCGACTACGGAGGCGCCATGGGACGATGGATTTTGGTGAGCGTGCCGCATATGTCTGGTCGCGTGCCAGCGTGGTTGACGGTGTGTCGTCCAGATGCGCAAAATGCGACCAAATTCGACGTACGTGCCCCAGCTGAGGCCTGCGCCGCCGTGGATTATCGATGTAGGGGTGGACTATCGTTGGGAATGTACGGAGTACAGAGACTCAATATATCTCGTGTGCAGCTCCTGCCGCCCAAGGCTTACCCTAACAACCCTTCAACGTCCTTGTGCACTAAGTTCGTGCATACATCCACCAACAAAATCAGGTGTCCGGTCAACTGTGTCGTGGTCAGTTTATCTTGCAACACTTTTATCGTGGAAAACCCAACGCTGAAGCCCCCGTAGTGGACACCAGAAGCGCGGCGAATACTGACGGGCTCGACGAGCGGCGAGTTCACGCTGTGGAATGGCTTGACATTCAACTTCGAGACTATTTTGCAAGCCCACGACTCCGCCGTCCGGACAATGCAATTCACACATTCGGGAGCGTTCCTTGCGTCCGCTGACCAGAGTGGTGTCATCAAGTACTTCCAGCCGAATATGAACAACTTGACGCAATGGACGGGCCACCGAGAAGCAATCCGTGGGCTAAGCTTTAGTCCAGACGACAATAGGTTTGCTACCGCCAGCGATGACTCTACCATCAGGTTATGGTCATTCGAGGAGCAACGCGCGGAACGGACGCTGACCGGTGAGTGTCATAGTCGTATAATGTCCTGTATGTATTACTGAGTAGTCGTTCAAGGTCACGGTTGGGATGTGAAGTGTGTCGAATGGCATCCTACGAAAGGTCTTCTGGTGTCGGGAAGCAAAGACAATATGATCAAGTTCTGGGACCCTCGAACAGCGACGGTCCTATCCACCTTGTGCGTTAGATGATCTTCTTGCCTAAGACACATTTAACGGGGTGGCCACAGACACTATCACAAGAACACCGTCCAGGCTCTTGCATGGTCACCAAACGGGGATCTTGTTGCCAGCGCGTCGAGAGACCAGACCGTCCGTGTCTTCGACATCCGGGCAATGAAGGAACTTCGCTTACTTAAAGGACACAAGAAGGAAGTCTGCTGTAAGTCTAGTCAGGCCATTTCTGAACTATTTGCTCATGTATATCCCGAATCCTTCTTGTCAGCTGTCACTTGGCACCCATTTCACCCATTACTCGTTTCCGGCGGCTCGGAAGGCGCCATTCTCCACTGGGACCTCTCATCCTCGTCGGAGCCCCCCGCCTCCCAGACGCTCTCCCAGCAACCCGGGCCCCGAGCGACGCTCTCGCAAGCGCACGATTCCAACGTCTGGGCGCTCACCTTCCACCCGCTCGGCCACATCCTCGTCAGCGCCTCCAACGACCACACCACGCGCTTCTGGTGCCGCGAGCGGCCCGGGGACGCCTCCTCCGTCTTTTCCGGGGGAGGCGAGAAGCCCCCGGAGGTCACGGACACGTCGGGCCAGGACGAGGAGGAGGAGGCGATGGTGCCCGGGTTTGGCATGGCTCCAGCCGGGAACGGTTGGTGGGGCGGCAAGGAGGAAGACGGGCAAGATGGACCGACAGGTTCGGGGGCGGCGTCTGGCGCCGGCTTCCCGCCACTCGGTGGCCAATCGGGTGCGATGGACACGAGCGATGATATGATTCCTGGACTCGGCGGAATTCCTGGCCTCGGTGGGTTCGATGGCGGCGCGTCTGCGTCAGCGGCGTCGGTGGCAGGCCGACAGAGCGGCCCGCTGCCCTCGCAGGAAGACATGTTTGGACATGGGGGTGGGGAACCCGATGGATACGAGAGTAGGGGCGGCGGCCGTGGTAGGCGGTGGGGTCGTGGGGGCGGCCACGGAGGATATCGGGAAGGGGGCTATCGTGACGGGGCCGGTGGTTATGGCGGTGGATCGCGCCGCGGAAGATATTGATGTGGTTTGTGGATACGTTCTTTTGTCCGCAATGGGTTCTGACGACTATATCCGGTTAGGCGGGAGTGTTCATAACCCTTGTTGTTTGCCTCTGGATGTGTATCTGACTTCGGGTCGTCCTCCCGAATATCTTGGGTGCAACTGCAAGGAGTTTTGTGGGCGCAACTGAGCAGCCCAATCGGCGGCTCCTGTGGTGACGTGTGATACAGCAACTTGATTAACTATGTTGGGGAAACAGATTGCGATGGTCCGACTCGATCCGCCAGTCACATCTTGTCCTGCATCGGGCATATATATATTCAAAGGTAGAAACGGTATCCATGTGCCGACCCCCGTCTCCTTCCCGTCCTAACCCCTGCTGAGAGCTGCTGACGCTCACTACTTTACTCCTTCGCATCCGTATTCTCAAGACCTTTTATCCCCACATCGCACTGACGGCCAGCTCTACTATCCACAGCCCTCGTTCCAGCTCCATCTACTTTAAACTTCGACAAGGAGACCCGTGGAGTCTGGAGACCTCATTCATGGTGACCGGTAAGTACCAGTTGCTCCATTGTTGGCAGCAGTAGCTGACGTGCAGGACGACATCTCTCGAGATGTGGCTCCTTAGCACTTCCCGCGCGGAACTCCACTACTTCGTGTCCCCGGAAATCGTGCCTGGGGGATATGCTATCCTTTCCCACGTCTGGTACCCACCGAACGAGCAATCCTTCCAGGATCTCCAGGCCTTGCGCGCCTCCTGTGCCAAAGCTGGACTCAACCCCCGCGACTACGTTTCCGACAAAATTCGGGAGTGTTGCAAGCTCGCAGAGCAATACGGCAACGATTGGTTATGGGTCGATACCTGCTGCATTGACAAGACGAGCAGCACCGAGCTCTCTGAAGCCATCAACTCCATGTTCCGTTACTACTCCTTGGCCAGTGTCTGTTACGCATACCTCGCCGACGTCCCAACTATCGATGCGGCCACCCTCATCCACGAGACCTCCACATTCCGGAGCAGCAGGTGGCACAAGCGGGGTTGGACGCTGCAGGAGCTCCTGGCCCCAGCCGTCTTGTTTTTTGTGTCAGGGAGCTGGGAGATGCTAGGATCGAAGGCGGAGCTCAGCGACGTTCTGGAGCAGATCACGAGAATACCAGCTGGGGTCCTCTCACACCAAGAGGAACTTCGCGACGCCAGTATCGCGCAGCGTATGTCTTGGGCTGCAGGACGCGAGACGACGCGCCCAGAGGATGAGGCGTATTGCTTGATGGGTATCTTCGGGGTCAACATGCCGACGCTGTACGGGGAAGGCCGGCGGGCATTCAGAAGGCTGCAGCAGGAGATCATGAAGCAATGCATCGATACCTCGCTGTTTATGTGGGGCAACACGCCATCTGAGGCGTTGCCGGACCTCCTTCGAGTCAAATCACCTCAACTCGGCGGTTGTCACTCTGGCCATGATGCTCACGACGTCGATGCTCGTTTCTTCGCGAATTCCCCATCAGATTTCGCCAGCGCGGCAGGAACTAGATGCGCCTTGGTTGACTCTAGCGAGCTGCAACCTGTGTCTGCGTCTCGATTGGTAAGTACTCCGGCAGTCCTTCCACAACTCAACATAGAGGCTGAGCAGGGATTTTATCGCATAGTCGACGGTTTGGAATCGTATCTGCCGGGTACAAGCCTCCCATTCGAATCCCATTCCCGATATGCCGACGTTCGAAATCACCCCATATGGCATACGTGCGCATATCCCGTTTCTCGAGATCGAACACCTCCAGATGGCGATTCTATTCTCCTACAAAGACAAGGTTGAAGACAAACGCCAACATCTCGCGCTCCTCCTCTCACCGTGCTCGAATAAGAGAAATCCGCTCCTCGAGCCGTCCCCCCTATACTGCATCGGCATTCGCGTCAAGTATCACCAGGACCCCCAGACTTTGGTTACGTTTCAGCCCCGCACGGCTCTCCTCGAAGGCGATTTGAAGACCTTACGCTTTTACGGGCGAACAGCAAAGTGGACGGACATATACATTCGTGATGATCGCATCTCCGAATCGACGCTTTCTCCTTCCGCGGTTGTGGCACGCCTCCGCGCCGGGGACAAGTTCAACCTCAAGCGCTATCTCTGGCTGAGCCAACTACTTCGGGTAAACTCTCACTTCCACTTTGCCTGGGATTCGATCGGAAACCTCCTCCGCCGAGGGTACTCCTTAACCCTGTTTCAACCACGACGAGGCAGAGTGGTATTGGAATTGAAGGAGACAGCGCAGACTGGGATCTGGATAGTCCTCGGGCGATGTCGGCACGCCAAACCGGGGGAGGCACCAACCTACGCCCACTGGGCCAGACTGGTCCTCCGTCCGTACGGCACCGACCCCCTGCAGTCGACGGTGCACGACTGCGAAGCCGACCACGTCTGCGCGTGGTCGGGGATGTCGAGGACGTTCAAGTACTACGACAGTCGCGGCTTCTACAGCATCGCGTTGTCGTTTACTCCTACCCTGGATGACGTCCTCACTGTCCGTGTCTCGCCCATCAAGCGCACCAAACCCGAGCCCGGGGACCGCTTGGCCGCGCTCGCGGACTCTCCTCGAGAACTTCGTTGGAGCGGTTTGGGGAAAATGATGGCTCGTTTGCACTCTAGATAAGAGTTTTCACGCATCCGTCTTGTTACCATATGTTACATAACCTATAGGATAGTCTTCGGAACGAAAGTGTAATTGATACGCTAGTACTCGTGTACTCATCCAATCTATCTGTACGAGATATCATCGGACATACATTGCGCACATGCCACAACTGTAATGATACATCCAAAGTCCGACCAATGGTCAAGAGTAGTCCATACGTGAATGTCCGCATAACGATTCCGAAACCTGCAATAAATGCAATTAATACACCACGTTCTATCATGCAGCCAAGCCAGACACACATACCGCTTATAGGCCACAAAGAGAACCGTCAACCAAGGTTGCGATAGCGTCAACGCGTCCAAGATCTTCGGCCTGACCGTCCGTGAGGTCGTTCATCGCCGCGAGGGCGATGTTCCACGTGCCGGCCTCAGCATGGTCGACCGCGAGGACGTTGATGCTGTTGCCGTTGTAGCTCAGCTGCCAGCACGTCCCGCACTGGTCGCTGTTCCAGCTGGGGATGACACCCGCGCCGCCGATGTGCGGGAAGGACTGGAGGGAGTCGAAGGTGGAAAAGCCTTTCCTGAGAAGCCCGTTCGAGCCGTCGGAGCACGCGGTCACCGCGAGCGAGTTCGAGCCGGTGTCGTAGGTCTGGTCATACGACACTGAGACCGAGGAAGAGGTGGTCGCACCAAATGCCGTAGGGAGGACAGCGGCAAGGAGGGCGAGGGTGACGGTCGTGAACTGCATGATTGCCGAGAGATGTGCGGAAATGGTGCGAGAGCGGCGACGACGGAACGAAGGGGAAGAAGGAAGCGGTTGAGGTGGAGAACGGTACGAAGTGCACCACCGAGGATTACCGTAGACTTCGGGGACCTTTTATAACAGCTGCAGAAGCTCTCTAGAAACATCCGGCCAAGGATCGAGGGTTCACGGGCATCTGTCGTGGTGCGAAGCGGTTCAGCGACTACACCGCCGAGAGAGCCCGCATCGAGCTCTGACAAATTTCGAACAGTTGCGGAGTAGCAGCAAGAAGGGCCGGACTCACAATCCTGTCCGTGTTGGGGGGTGCGTCGGTCACTCTCTGCCGTTGTGAACGGCGGCCTGAGTACGCAAAGCCCGTGAGCGGACTGCCATAGGCGGACATCATGGGCCGTTAGGGATGCAAGAGCTCGCGCGCGCGCTTCGAATCGTACACGGCGCTGTTCTTGTCACGTAATTTGTCTGAAACCTCCGAGAGACCACCGCGTTGCGGGGAGGATTTCCCGGGACATGCGCCTAGTAAGACTATGAATCGAATCCATCCGAGCAAGCCAACTTCCCAGGTTATCATGACACTGACTGTTGGCGCTAATGAAGAGTCAAGAAGGCGCCAGCTGGAATATCAACATAAGTGTCAAGCGGGTGCATTGGAACTACATGCTTACCATCCAAAACATACTAGTACTAATATCCCCTATAGTCTGAAAGAATGAGAGACACATCCTGAGGAGGACGACGAGGGTTATCATTGTTGGGGCCTCGGTCAATGGTGACCGTCGCAAGCGCCCAAAAGCCTCGGAAATAGATCCCGGCAGCTCCCGAAGCACCGGTCATCCCCGTCCACGAACGCTTGACCACCTTGCTCAACTTCCGCCATGAGCATTGAGTCTGGCCCGCAAAAATACTGGATACGACACACATCGCCGTTCAGGTGAGTAGAATATACTATTCTCAGAGGATCCTAAAATGTTCGCACTTCGTCTTTGTGGGGCAGTGGTGGATGATAGCAGACGAACATGGCATACATGTACCTAGTGCTCCCACCAGAAGAGTGCCTTCCCGTTCGGTGCTGTGATTGCAATGCAGGAGGCACATATACTGATTTTCACTTTGCTAGGCATTTTTACAATGTTAAAATGGAGTTTTGGGTACATGTGTATCCTTCTATATCAGAGTTCAAACAGTTGGGTCCGTAAGACTGCCCTAACGACGCGTACCTGAGACTTACTGGACCTGCGTCCTTCCATAACGGTACGAATAAACAAATCTTATTGTCTGACCAAAAATCGCTAACGATAAACCTGTACCGGGTCGATTTGAAAGCCCTTGCACCAAGTTATTGTTCTCAATGCGGTAACAAGGCCGGCCCGTCATTTGCCGATTACAACAACCCTTCAAGTTGCAATGACCTGCGCCTCTCTTACTACAACCACCGCTACCTGACATCCCCTCCATTCCATACCACTCTTCAATTTCGATGTCTCACATGCAAGCACGAACGTACCTCTACTACAAGACTTTCTTGGAGACGTTCTGGCCAGTGCCTACGACTTCGGAAAGTCCCCTTCTTCGACAAACCCCTGCTCCAAGCCACTACACCCTTCGCGCTTTCCGTCAAACGATCGCAAAAACGTCTCAACGCCAGGGGCGCACTCCTGGAGAGTATATGGTGCGTCTCCGCTCACTTTGCGGTCGTGTATCGCGACCCACAGTCCTAACCACATCAACGAATCAGCGATGGTTGGTTGACAAGCTGAAGCTCTGCCCCAACCATTCACTATGCCTCGATGATACACCCTTGGACGGGCAACCGGAATGGGGTCACATGGAACCGATCGACGACTCTCGTCCTGCTTGGGCCCGTCCTCAGATACTATTCCTCTTCATCAAGGATTCCGAGTCGCCAGGTCCGAGCGAACCATATCGCCATGAAGATGTTCTTGCCAAAGTGCACCGCCAATTCACCGTCCAGCACCTCACGTCAGTCTTCATCGTCATCGTGGGCCACGATTCCGTGCAACCGATGCGATGCGATCGCTCTGGCGCGGTCCTTTCCAGGCCCGAGAACTACGTCCGCGACCCCGCCGTCCTCCCCGACCTCCTCTGGCGTCTCTCGGTGCTCACTGAGGAGCAGCTCGGACTCGACCCGATGGCCATCCCTATCCTCCCCGGCACCTCCGATTACAACTTCATGCACAACCTTGCAGAGAGACGCGACGACATCGACATCCCGTGGCATGACGGCGCGACAGTGCCGCCAAAAGTAGTGGCCCACGAGCCTGCGAAGTTGCGGTATTGGGGACACTCGCGGAGCTGGTTCCGAGCGTTCTTGAACCCTGATGACCCGACCTTCAAGGGCGACAAGCCGCTCTGGAAGCTACTCCTCCCGAACGACGAGGACCCCGACGTACCCCGCGAGTTCCTCGTCGGCGCACCACTAGCGTGCCGGTCTTCTGTAGGTCGCCCGATCGACGAACGCAACACCCGTGTCTACGTCGCGTACGACCTGGAGCAGCTGAAGTTCGTGTGCTTGAAGGATACGTGGAGGGAGGTCGTGGCAGACGGAGTCACGTTGGAACGGGAGGGTGAGGTCCTTAGAAGGCTGAACGACGCTGGTGTCCCGTACGTCCCAACCCTATTGTGTGAGGCCGATCTGCCTGGGCAAGACACGCGCACGCCGGAGTTCTGGACTCGATGGGACGCGTTTCCGGATAAGGACGACCCGCTGCGGTTGCGACATTATAGAATGGTCACCGAGGAAATCTGTCTACAGCTTTCCGAGATCCATTCAAGCCGACAACTAGTTTCGATCGTGCACGACTGCATCACGGGTGAGTCCTCCGCAGGTTCGACTAGATCTTCGCGATTCTAACGGCATGCGTTCTAGCACACGCTTCGGCTGTGGAGCACTTGGGCCTCCTGCATGGCGACATCAGTTATGATAACATGCTTATCTGCCCCACCATCGACACAACGACAAATCCGGATCAACCGACCGTAAAGTGGCGCGGCATGCTCATGGACTGGGAGTTCCCCCGACTCGCACCAACGCATGACAGCAAAGAAGCCCATCGTCCTCACGGCAGGGTAAGCCATCCACACGTTCCATCCTTTCTCCTCCTCATGTTGTACCCTTGCGACTGCCTAGCGTTCATGGAAATTTACATCCATCGCATACATGCACTCCCCGGACAAGCCGCTCACAGTCACCGACGAGCTCGAGTCGTTCTTCTACGTCCTCCTCTACACTGCCGCCCTCTACCTCCCCAGCAACCTACATTCCCCAGGTGCTCCCAACCGGTTCCTCGAAGCCTTCTTTTCTGCCAAGCAGTCGGATGACTCGCCGTGCGGCTGGAGCGTATCCCAGTGGAAACGGCTCGCCCTGCGCCAGGCCCGAATCCTCGCCACCCCGAAGAAAGACGAGCTGCGCTTCTACTGGCGACGCCACCGTCCTGGGGAACGCCAGGACAAGCCCCACTCCGAGCCGCTCGACAAGACGTTCAACGCGCTGCTGCAGGAGTACCTCTCGTGGTGCCACGCGGCCTACGTGCAGAGTGCCGCTGGGCGCCAGCCCTGCCACAACCTCCCACGGACGTACCGCAACCCGGCGGTGGAGGGTCGCGACGTCGGCGAG
Source organism: Ganoderma multipileum BCRC 37180 (assembly GCA_000338015.2). Classification (NCBI taxonomy): domain Eukaryota; kingdom Fungi; phylum Basidiomycota; class Agaricomycetes; order Polyporales; family Polyporaceae; genus Ganoderma; species Ganoderma multipileum. The sequence goes on from BACB01004355.1 coordinate 14,707, forward strand.
CTCGCGCGCAAGCTGGAGAGCTACGACGCGGTGCGGGCGCTCTTTGAGGACGCGCTGAGGACGTGGCCGGAGGAGCGGGATGAGGACGTGGTGAAGACTGAGCCGAGGGAGGATGTGGTGCTTACGGAGGAGTTCTGGAAAACTTTGGCGCAGAAGGGTGGCGTCGGAGAAGGGACCGAGCCGGTGGCACAGGCCAAGTGCGAGGTGAGGAAGAGGAAGCTGCCAACGCGGACGCTGCAAGATAGTGAGGAGGATAAGCCTGGGGGGCCGGAGGAAGAGGAGGCGAAGGCGAAAGCAGGCAGGGGAACTAAGCGTGGGGCGAAAGGTGCACCTGCAGAACAGGAGGGCGTCGTGAAGCGTCCCACGCGGAGTTCGCGTCGCATTCGAGGAGAACCGGTCCCGGAACCTGAGGACCCCCCTGCTAAGCGTCGCCGTCGTCGGTAGCTCCAACTCGAGGTCATTGTAACCAGGGTTCCGGACAACTCAGAGGTTCAAAGAAATGTTTGCTGTCTTCGCGGTCTGTTCGCATGCCGTTCTTTTAAGTCTCAAGCGCTTGCCCCAATCTTCTCTGTCCCCTAGTCGTGCGATTGAACAACAACGGGAGTGCGTATGGCATAATACGGGATATAATTCTATGCAGTAACCTTGCGATGTCCAAGTTGCGTCAAGATGGCCCTCGCCATTCGGCTCGTTGTTATGTCTAACTTTCATCTCGCTGGCAGGTGCGCAGTCCCGCAAAGCGGACCAGATACAAGCTGACGAAGCCGAAAAACGGAGCAGCTCTAGTATCTACGAACACTATTGCCATCTCCGCGTGGAGCCTCCGGGCCACCTCGTTGAGCGAAGATGAGTACGAGATATGCTTGCATTTGCCCATAGGCGTATCTTGCTAGGTAGCCGAGCGGCCGTCTGTCACCTCTTCATCATCTCCCTCCCGACCATAGTCGGCGGGATGTATGGTGGCGGCAAGTGATCCGAGGGCGGGTGCAAAGTGTACCGACCGGCTGCTGACAGTGGGGCCCTGCGAAATGTGCAGAGCGTCATTTGTCGCTAACCCGATCGCCGTCACGGTTCTCTGATGAGCTTCTTGGAGGTCGAGCAGGAAATGGGATACGAGCAAAGATGACAACCTAGTTACGGGGAATGCCGAGTCAGTGTTTCGCGGTGATAGTTACGTTGTGGCGTATGGTCGGAAAGTTCACGCACGGGGCTGTGAAACTGTTTTGCCCATAAGACACTACCTGGAACAAGGTTATCATGAAGAGCAGCCAGTGACTCGTAAAGCTAGACACCCACAGAGTTTTGCGAGAAAATGAGGAGCAACACATTCATTATTGACAGTACGCTATCCATCACCAGGATTAGCCCGCTGTTGGCAGTTGGATGGGCAGCGTAAGAAGCTCACATGAAGTACATCATGCCTGTGACAGGGTAAGTTAGCAGAGATGGCGTAAGAGGAGAAAGCAGACTCACCGCTGAAAAGCATAATCGAGGCAAGTCCTTTGATGTTCGCGACTCTGCCCTTGGCGATGTAGTCCGCGATATAGTGGTCCGGCAAAGTCTTCCAGGTGATTGCGATGAGCATAGTGTCCGCCACCAAAACGGAGACCCGGTTCGTAATGAGGACTGCCGCCTTATTATCAGGATGTTAACCATGTCAGCCTAAAAATGTATTACGAACATCTAGAACACTATAAGTGCGGTACACAGGGTAAGATCATTACCTGACATACATTCTATCGAGGGAATGAGGGGTCCCAGTGAGTTCTTGGCATCCCCACACGCCGAAGTAAATGTCGGAGAGAGGAAACCTCAGCAATGATGCCTGAACAGCTTTCCTGAGAATGGCTGTCAATCAGATGAGGATTTAATGGACGAACCATGTTCGTAATAAATTGAACGCTTGAGAGAAAGAATATGGAGACTGACAGCCAGCGACGCTGCGTCAACGCATACGCCCGCATCCCATTGAAGACTGCAACCGATGTTTCAGTGAAATAGACGTACTCAGAGGGAGCAACCAAAACCACGCACCTGCAGGTGGGATGACGGATAGATACACCATTATCCAACCGGTAGTGTCGGTCCTATTGCAACTGCGACCATCGACGAACTGAGTCAGATGCCATAGTAATATCTCGGGAGCTTCCCCAACCAGCGACGCACCTCTTCGTTGTCGCGGAATCGAATGAGTACTTGAACGTATGAAGAGGATACTTATGCTCACCTTATCGGACTGTGGAGCGTAGATGAATATGTTGACGATAGCTGATAGCACGTTCAAGTACTTGTTTGAAAAGTACAGAACCGCAGCGGAAGACCTGTGGGCCCTGGCGGTCCAGAAGAGACGCACTTCGCGAGATAGCGTCACAGCCCAATCATACACGACTAATGCTGAATATCATGGGTGAGATGGCGATCAGACCGGTCGCCGCTCCGGATTCAAACCCACCGGTTAGTGCAACCAAGCAACACTCGTACTGAAAACTAGAACATGTTGTGAGTCACATCGTTAGACATATCTAGGGACCTCAGGGCTCTACTTGCCTAGAAGCGAAGAAGGCGATACCCTCTTCAAGGGGCGTGTCGGGCTGCGATGTCATTCTGGGGTGAAAGGGAAAGAGAAAGGCGATACTCGCTGTATCGCCTACCGCTACGGTCTCGTCCTCTTATACGGCTCGTTCCTATAGCAAAGGTTCGACCCGGGGAGGGTAAGATAGGTATGGTAACCGGAGTGGTTCTCCGTGCCGATGTCGCGCACTATGCAGATTTGAGGGTTCGCCGATTAGTCCTAATTTGACACGTTCTAGGATGCTGTCGACAGTCTGAGACTGCTCGCGCCCAAGTCATTATGACGTAGTTGCACGGTGACCATCGTCAAACGTAAGAAATCGTTGCGAACTTGTCGCGAACGAAACTAATGAGGGGGGCTCGTCGAACCCGGCCAGGATGCTGCGACATTGTACCTCGAATGCATTAAGAAGTCAGTGGTGGAAGTATACAGGCGACTGGATGCTGAAAGCGTACTATCTCGGGCTCCATCCCGTCCAACCACCAGTAACCATTGACTCGACTCCCCGCAAGGAGTCTCAGGAAGACTACATAGCACACGTTTGAATAAGGACTCGAAATAACTTAAACGTCACGGCGCGACACTCACCTAAATCCCTACTAGTAAACCTCCGTGCCCTTACGCGTTGCGTGTACGGTGTCAGGGGCTTGCCTTCTAGGCGTTACTCACGACCGTCGGTCGTACGCGCTGTTCAAACGCTTTCTAATACTGACAGTCGGCGGTGCGCGTTGTCAGGTCGAGTGCATTGAACAGAGGGCCGTGTCCACGCTTGGTCACCACTTGCGGACCCGTCGAAATCGGGCATCGACCGCAGCACCCGAGCTGGCCCGGAGGACTTCAACCGAGCTAGAGCTTAGGAAGCTTAGCCTTGGGTAGGTCTGGCTCACCGTTCATCCACCACTAACACCTTCGAGGCGATTACAGCGGCAACATGGATGAAAAACCTCCCACCGTCCTCACCATTGCTGGCTCCCACTCGATTGTCGGCTGGGATCTCAACGTCCTGCTGTCCTTGACTCCTTGTCGTTGATGCCATGACTGTAATACCTTTTTAAGTATACCACGCTGTTCGAGTCGCGATTAGAGAGAGTACAGGGTCTCCGGAAGGTGGATATCGAGTGATAGATCATACCTCAAGAATCTCGGGAACATCCACGGTCGGCGGGAAATCGGTCCGTCGGGCCGGGCGGCCCCTATGCCATGACTTGGCCACGACAGCGCGAACTGCGACAGCCGACTGCCACTTCTGCAGCTTTAGTGCTAGGGACGACCACATTTGCTTTCCCTCTTTTACTATGCGCATCTGTATCGCTTGAGAGGTACTTGGCTTGTTTCTCCACCTACTTCCTCCAGCTGGACTTCCTGAGACACGGCTGGCTCTGGATCGTTCACCGGTCACTCGTCTATGATGTCGTCCCAAAAGCTCCGTATAGCATTCATTCACCCAGATCTCGGAATCGGTTCGTATTAGCTTACAATATTTTGGTTCCAACTGACTGGAATGTGCGCCTTTAGGAGGGGCTGAGCGTCTCGTAGTTGACGCAGCTCTCGGGTTGCAGAAACTCGGCCATAGCGTCGATATCTATACCTCCCACCATGACCCAGGACACTGTTTCGAGGAGACGCGCGACGGTATGGCTCTCGCGCTCTAGGAATATCGAGGGGAGCTAGAGCAGTACGTTCACAGGCACCCTTCGAGTCCATCATGTCGTCCCACCATTCCCCCGTGCTATCAAGGGCAAGCTGCACATAGTCTTCGCTCATGCGCGACAACTACACCTCACCGCCCACCTCCTGCGCCCCGGCGCGCCGTCGTATGACGTTTTCTTCGTGGACCAGCTCTCAACGTGTATACCTTTCTTGCGCGCCTTGGCGCACTCACGCGTATTGTTTTACTGCCACTTCCCGGACAAACTCTTGGCCGACGGCGCATACGTTGAGAGTCGGGTGAAGAGGGGAAGCACTTTAAAGCGCATATATAGGCTGCCAATGGATTTCGTGGAGGAAGTCACAACGAGTAGGTTCACCTCGACGCGTTTTACGGCTTTGACTGATGGCATGCGGCAGGACAGGCGGATACCATACTCGCGAACTCGAAATTCACCGGGGGCGTCTTCAAAAGACATATGCCCTCAATACCCATAACCCCGCGCGTTGTATACCCAGGCATCAACTTCGACGCATACGCTGCTCCCGATACCTCCCAAGCCGATTCCGATATTATGCAGATCCAGTTGTACGTATCCATTACCGTCTTCGGCGAGTCGTTTGGGGTGAACATTAGTTGAGTAGTGACCGGCCAACGTTGTTGTCAGTCAATCGCTTCGAGCAAAAGAAGAACGGCGTGCTCGCAATCGAGTCCTTTGCTCTTCTCCGGAAGGGTGAACTTAACCGTTCGTCGCGAAGTCTGCGTCTTGTCCTCGCCGGTAAGCTCTGTAGCCCTCTGTCGTCGAATTCGCCTTACCGACTATCCGTCAGGAGGCTACGACCCTCGGCTCCAGGACAACGTCAAGACTCTCGAGACGATGCTCGAGAGTGCGAAGAAACACAACCTCTCATATATCCTCACAACCCCTTCCACCTCGACAGTCCCTCTCCCAGCCTACCCCTCCACCGCCGCATCCGCACAAGCCGCCGACGTCGTCTTCCTGCTCAACTTCTCCGGCAGCCAGCGCTCTGCCCTCCTGAACGCCCCGTCGACCCTCGTGCTCCTCTACACGCCCGCGAACGAGCACTTTGGCATCGGCCCCGTCGAGGGCATGATCTGCGGCCTCCCCGTGCTCGCCGCCAACAGCGGCGGCCCGACCGAGAGCGTCGTCGACGCGCCCCCCGCGGAGAAGACTGGGTGGCTGCGCAGCCCCGAGCCGGATATGTGGGCGGAGGCGTTGCGCGAGATCGTCTCGCTGAGTGATGGCGAGCGCAAGGCTCTGTCGGAGCGTGCGAGGAGGAGGGCGAGGGAGAAGTTTGGGATGGAGGCGATGGCGAGAGGTATGGAGGTCGCGCTGAGAGAGACGGTCGCGATGGGCCCGGTGCCGGCTCCGATTGCGTTCTGGGTTGTGGTGGCTCTCTTCTTTGGGTTGATGGCTTACGTTGTGCAACTTGCATTGTTGTGATCCGGGAAGGGTGTAGTGAGTCCATGGCGGACGGTTTTGCGACTCGGACTTGCACATTAGAGTTCTCTCCCGCACGGACCAACACTATCGTTAAGCATGTAAGTTCTCCCCCTAGTGCACAGCCCTTTCTGACAATATCTGTCAACAGATCATATACCTTGTTTTTTCCGTCATTCTACGACGTGCCACTCTCGTGACAACAAACGAGTCGAAGACAAAGACAGTAAGCGCCCACAGTATGCCTGCACGCCATGGCCGCATTTGGCATCGGCCACGCTTCTGTGGTACGGGCTGCCGCAGTTGCTTTAAAACCTCTCTGCTCTTGTTTTTCAGTCCTCACCACTGCTTTACCACTCGCGTATTCTGTCGCGCGGGACGGGCGTTCCCTTCCAACTTCCCTACCATCATAAAGCACCCACAACCGCCACACGCGGCCTCGATACCTCGAGCTCGACCACAACCTAGCGCCACACACATCTTTACTTCTTTCAACCATGTCCTCCGTGCAACCCATCTCGTTCACTAGCTCTTACCCGTTCTCGGCGATCAACTCAGACTGGGAGCATTGCCCTACATTCTCGGATAACGCGACGGAGCACACAAAGCCACCTCGCCACGACCGCATCTACGCGCCACAGCCACAAAGACTCTCTTCCCTCCTCCAGAAGACCGGCGTGAAGCCCTCATTCGCGTTGTCCACGCCGCTCCAAACCAAGAGGTTGTCCTCGCCACAATCTGATGCGTCATGGAACTCCCACTCCTCGACGCCCTCGCTCTCCGAATCCGTCTCAACTTCGGCGTCTCTCACACGGCCGGGGAACGGACGCGGGCTTTCTCGATGTGCGGCGCCCACGACGACGAGGTCCGTGCGGACCACCGTTCCGCTTCCGTTCTCTCAGGACCAAATCGAGGAGAGGATCGCGTTTTCGTCCCGCCGCGGCAAGGGAGTCTCGCTCGCGGACTGGGCGAGGCTCTCGGAGAAGCGGAAGACCTACCTCGCGCTCGATGACGCGCACGAGCGGATCGACGAGCTCGTGGCCGATGACGCGCGCATACTGTTCCAGAGCCACGTGGGTCGCCTCTTCGTCCCTTCTCAACCACATCCGAAACTGACCGTCGTTTTGGCGCTGATAGTGGCCAGGCTATGCCTCCAGGACGCGCTTCCTCGAACTCCTGCGACATGCCTCCGACATCGAAAGAGGGTTTACGAAGATCGACCTGCTCGATATGGTGTGCGAAGACCTGCTTCAGTGGACGCTGACTCTAACCGTATGTGACCGAAGTTTGTTTGCACCTGTTTCTTGCGACTAACAACTGGTTGTAGAACGACCGCCACATCGTATGCTGCGATCCCGGCTGGGCGGTCGGCCTGAACGAGATAACCTTCAGGCACATCTTCGTGGTGGGCGTCGTCCGGACCAAAGGCTATGTCTCGAAATGGGTCCCGGTTCTCGAGGTCGACCGCAGTGCGTTCGCCGCCTGAATTTTTATTGGCTGGTTCTGTGCGCCGTTTCGTAATTCCCCACATTCATCCTAGGCTATTTCACCATGATAGAACGCTCCATTGCTTTCGCTCTGTCTCCACTATTTTGCTAATCAAACTCTCTGTAATGGCTTACGGTCCTGTCCATATTATCGCAGCCCGCCTGGGGCCTTTCACCGGTCACATTGCCTCCGCGTTCAAGTTGTGAACTACTATTTCCGGACAGCGTGAGTATGGATGTCGTACTCACCCCCTCCGAACAGATCATGAGTACGACTAATCGCCCGCCGCGGGTGACCGTCCCACCGGCTCACGAACTCCATTATCATTATGAACTTGTGCCTGGTGCGTCGTGATCCGGGCTCCCTCCCACTGGCGGGTGAGCTTGAAGTTGCTGATAAGCCTTTCTCAGCCTTGCCGGAAGAACGGTCCATGACCCAGGCTCTCACGTCTCTCTCACGTCTCCAATCGCCGCAAAATATCAATGCCCGCGGCGGCTTCAAATTCGCCGCGCTCACCGGCCACCCCACTTTCCATACCTATTAGGTGACTCGCCGAAACGGGAAATTCGAAAGAAACCGTCGCGCCCGCTCAAGAACCCAGACTGGGCGTTGATGGTCGTCCCGTCACTCCGAAGGACTCCCACAAACTGCCGTACTAAAACTCACATATACGGCGAGGGCGAGTGCGCCGGTCGTACGGTCGGCCCCGGCCATAGACATTTTGTGGGATCGCCCTAGGAACTGAGACGCGCTTGCTACATCTGCACCTCGGCGGCCGCTGGAGGCGGAGACCAGTGGTTTTTCTTCGGCGTTCGCGCTTCCTTCGAACTCACGGGACTGTCAAGGGCCGCCAGGATAGTAGGCGCAACAAGTTGTTCCTATATGATAGACGGGTGGCACGATAGTGTTGCCGCGCAGATCGAATGCGGCGCAGTTTCCGTCTTGTGGGCAGTTCTTGACTGTCAAGACGCTGCATAGGTACATGACACAACGTTATGCGGGCACACGAGCATCATCATCGTCCGGGGACTGTTGTGCTCGATCAGGTTGTCAAGCTTATGCCGGCCACCAGAGCGCTCACGTTCCTGCCACGAGGGTTAGTGACTACATATCTGGAACTGGACCTTGAAGCTTATCGAAAGTGCTGAATAGTGCTGTGCTGCAGGGAAATTGTTCTACTAACCAAGGACTCATCTTCAATTCCCAGCCCAGCGCGTCCGTGAATGTTGGGCTGGCTCCAAGTGTCAAGCACGGCGACTCGGAGCGACTGACAAGTCAGTATGTCGCAGCCTCTACACTCACCAGGTAAAAATCACCACAATACCCGGATGCAACACGATACATCCGTTATGATATCTATGGAACGATCGTCCCCTTTGATTTCTTGGAACACTGGCACCGAGGCTAGTACTTGAAGGCGCGCGCGACCAGCCTCGGCCTTCGGTTTCAGATAGCGACCTTCTCTTAACAGTCGTAAGCCCGCACATGTGCTATAAAACCCTATGCTGCAGCTATTCCACAGATTTATTCCATGCCGACAATGAGCGTTTTGGACTGTAGCTGGTGGTTCAGACTTCTAAGTTTAACTTTACCGCCGTCGGGGCGCTCAATGCGTCCGGCCACATCGCGGAGTCAGGCCGAGTCCCGGCCTTTCCCGGCCGTCAGATGGCCGCTGGGGCCGCGCGGACACGCTGCCGACATCTCACTTTCCCCCATCATGTAAGTACTCCAGCTTATCCTCTATCTCGTCCTTTTGAGACTAAAAGTGTTGCATGATAGGTCTGATGACCGTGATTCCAAGGTTCATCTGAATTGCGAAGACCTGCTGACCGTTCCATCCTTGGTTCCGTCCATACCTCAACGCCTTGGCACCCTGGGACCGGGCTATCAATTTGACTGGCCAGCCCCAGGTCGCTGGAACCTGCCTTACATTTGATTGCAGCTCCCGTACATACGCGAATCAAAGACGTATCAGTGAGTACCTTAGGCCCGGGACAGTGTTATCACTCCGGATGACGAGTTGAATGCGCCAGTTTCTTGCCAGCATGACCTCAGCAGGGCGTACCCTATCCGGCCAGTCGCAACCCGCGATTGTTAAGCACCACAATCCGCGCACTGAACGCCAGTTGCACACCTGGAGGTCTTTCATCGCCAGTCCCCTGGCCATTCCCGGAAGCTAGTTGGATTCGTGGTGCTCAATTGTTTTCCCTGGGCCTGTTTTAGAGATGGCGACGAAGCACGCAAGGCGTCTGTTAACGTCGACCGTTTTTCAAGGCGGAGGGTGGTCATACGCTGCACCGCTACTCCGTCAATTTGATGTTCCCCGTAACCATCTTCTCTACTTCTCTACAATCCCGAAGCGCCCGATTCTGGATCTCAAGAGAAGCTCGACAACTGCAGGACGCAAGGAGCTGCTGTGCCGAAAGCACTCCATGCGACTCCCCGTTTCGGAGACAATGACCTCTTAGATTCGGTTTCGCTCCGGGTGGAAGATACGTACGGGCGCCACAATGCCGACGAGAAGCATCTGTGGCCAAGCATCCTGTCTAGATGGAGTTATTTTGGAGATCTGATGCAGTGCGACCATGTGGACACCGCCAGTTCGTCAACTTCTGCCCGGAATCACGCAATCGTTCGAACAAGTCGACGTGGGAAGCTCCATTCGCTCCAGGTCAGTACCGACCATTCCCGCTTGGCCCTGCCGCATTCGCGTCTCCGGGAAACTGATAAGCACCCCCGCATGCCAGCAGGTCGTCTCGGTCTTTCCTGATGTCTCGCGGGGTGTCTCGTGCCCGATAGGCGTTCGAAGGATTGCACAACGCGCCTGTGCCATGTCGTACTCTTCGCCCCCAGTCCTGGATCGCCCACCTGCCCATCGGTATATATGCGTTCACGGTCCGCGATTCCCCCCTCTCTCCCCAGCAGCAGTACTAGGTCGAGTACTCGGCTACGGCTACAGCTTTGCGCCCCTCGCCACCTGAACGTCTGTTCTCATGGCTTCTCACGACGGCGTCGCCCACCAGCTGCCCCGGCTCTCTGCTGCCTCCCCTGGGTCCCCCGTCGCCTCTATCGACGAGAAGGCCGAGGCGAGAGCAGCGGAGAAGCACCTTAGCTCCGCATCCTCCATCGACACCCACGATAAGCTCGAGGGGGACGTCTTTGGCAACGAAGAGGTCGTCTATGTCAAGGGAGAGCCGGTCATTACGACGGGTCTAGACGTCTCACGCTTTCTCGTCGACACCCGCGATGACGGTGATCCGGCGATTACCTTCCGCTCGATGGTCATCGGGACGGTCTTCGCGGGTCTTGGAGCGGCGCTTTGCCAGGTGCGTTACGGCCATACTTTTGTCCGATACTACTTCGCCACTCGTTGTGCTAAACCCGGGTGCTTCCATAGATCTACCTGTTCAAGCCCGTGCAGATGACCGTGTCGACGGTCTTCCTCCTGCTCATCATATACACCGTCGGCATCGTGTGGGCAAAGTATTTGCCACAAGCGTCATGGGTGGAGGGAACGCGCTTTGTTGGGCTCGCGCCGGTGTTACACTTTATTAACCCCGGAGAGTTCCGCATCAAGGAGGTGAGTCCACTTTACATGGTCTGTGTCGTAGTTCCTCGGACTGACTTCGGCCGTAGCATGTAATTGCATCTCTTGTCGCGTCCACCGCCGCCTACGGGAGTACCGCGGTCATGAATTTTGCCGTCCAACGAGTGTGTGTTCCAACGCTTCACCCCGAGTGCGCGAGTACTGACGCCATAACCAGTTGTATTATGATACCAACGTTAAGGCAGTTACGGCGGTCCTTGCCACGTTCTCCACAGCCACCTTCGGGTACGGACTTGTCGGCTTGCTCCGCCCGCTTACTGTGTATCCGGGTGAGATGGTGTACTGGGCGGTAAGCTCAATTGTTGTAGGCCATGCTGCCTTATCGTTGACACAGCCTCTAGAACTTGCCTACAGTGGCCATCTTCCAGTGTGAGTCATCGGGGAAATTTCCTACTTACAGCCGCTCAGAACCGTTCATTCATTCTGCCGTAAACAGCGCTTCACTTCGATAGCGCGATGAACCACAAGCGTCTCAAGGTCTTCTGGTCCGCGTTCACGGGGATGTTCGTCTGGGAGGTCTTCCCCGCGTACATCTTCCCCCTCCTAAACGGTATCAACGTCATCTGCCTTGCGACGCAACATGTTCCCAGCGCGACACAGGATATCATTACCAACCTTTTCGGCGGGACGGACGGAAACGAAGGTCTTGGGTTCGCCAGCATCTCGTTTGATTGGCAGTACATCGGTTCCACGTGAGCACTCTCCGCGTCCTGTATCTACCCATGGAGTGCGCTTATATCTTGCGCATAGGTACATGAGTTTGCCCCTTATCCAGCAAGGTACAATCTTTCGGCCAGCATACGCTCTCCTCGCCATGTCTGACGCCTTCATCCTGAACAGCAAATTCGTGGATTGGATATGCGGTCTGCTACATCGCCATCATGGGTATCTACTACTCCAACGTCTGGAATGTACGTAGCTTGCGATGTCTCAATATCTGTGGACGGCCGCTCATATGCTTTTCCATAGTCGCAAGCATTCCCCATGCTTTCGACCTCCCTGTTTAACCAGAATGGTACTCACTACAACCAGAAGGCTGTCTTCGGCTCTACGTTCACGCTCAACCAGACGGCCCTTGAGGAAGTGGGTCTGCCCGCACTGACAGGTGCGCCACGTCGTATGCAACATGCTCACGAGTCGTCGCTGACACTCTTCGCGCGATCAGGCTCGAACGCTTGGAGCAATCTGACCCAGAACCTTTCCGTAAGAGCAATCGCTGTAGGCACAAGTGAAGACATGCTGACAGCTCGCGCTTAGATCGGCGGACTGATCGCGCACTGTATCTTCTTCTGGGGGCCTTACGTCGTCGATTCCTTCAAGCAGGCGAGATCTGGGACGCAACCCGATCCCCATTGGCAAGTACGTAGTACATTAGATTGGCGGGGAGTACACGTTGATAACACGACACTCGGTGCAGGTGCTCAAGAAGAACTACGATGAAGTCCCCTGGTATTGGTATGTCGTCCTTCTGCTACTGTCGTTCTTTGCCGGTATGTCTGCCGTTTCCGATGCCGAACTTCCTGCGCTCATCTCGCGGCCAGGATTGATCGTGATCTTCAAGGGCGAGACTACGCTCCCGTGGTGGGCGTACATCGTTGCCCTGCTCCTCGGCGGCTTCGTCACGCCTTTCTCCACCCTCCTGTATGCGCGGATGGGTAACGGCATTGCGACGAACCAGCTCATGAAGATGGTCGCTGGTGCAGTCAACCCCGGAAAGCCCGTCGCGAACCTCTACGTACGTCCCTCCAATCATGTTCGGATCCCCCGTACGGTTTGACAGAAGTGCGATCGCTCGCAGTTCTCGATGTGGAGCCACGACGTCGTATCAACCTCGATCGGTCTTGCCCAGGATCTCAAGATCGGCCAGTACCTGAAGATCCCGCCCCGCGAGATGTTCCTTACCCAGGTCTGGGGCACCATCCTCGGCGCGATCGTCAACTACGTCGTTATGGTCTCCGTCGTGGATGCGCAGCGCGAGATCCTGCTTGACCCCATCGGCACCAACATCTGGAGGTACGTGTCCTTTCTATACTAGGGGAGGGCAACAAGTTGACAGGACTGGTACGTCCTAGCGGTCAATACCCGCAGAGTCTTAACAGCGCAGCCGTTACATGGTCGCTAGCTAAGGAACTCTACGGGCCTGGGGGTCCTTATATCTGGATCCCCCTCGGTCTCGTCTTCGGAATGGTCCCCACCGTCATCCAATGGGCGATCTCCAAGGTCGGTCTCTTCGTTCGTCTTCCCCTCACGCGTTCTCGTTGCTCACCATCCATGCACGCAGAAATGGCCCGTCATCGGCGGCGTCCAAGTCTCCTCCGTCATCCTCCCGGTCATCTACATGTACTCCTCGTGGATGTCGTCCGGCACGAACTCGACGATCTGGTCCTCGATCCTCGTCGGCATCGTCTCGCAGCTCTGGCTGCGCCGCTATCACCCCGGCTGGTTCAAGAAGTACAACTACATCCTCGGTGGGGCTCTCGACGGCGGCGCGCAGGTCATGATCTTCATCCTCTCGTTCGCCGTCTTCGGCGCGTCGGGTGTGCCGAAGCCGTTCCCCGCCTGGGCGGGCAACCCCGCGCAGGGCAATGTGGATTACTGCAATGGGAACGGGGCGCTGGATTGAGGTGCTGACGCGCGGACTGTTTCCAGTATGTAGTATATGCTTATTTGGGTCGGGGTGGGTTTACTTGTGTGTAGTGGTCTACCAAGGAAATTTGTTGTATTACGATACGCTAGGTACGATACGATGACTCAATTACGACAGGATATCTCACGTTTTGGAAATAGCCCTTCATCTCCTCAAAGACACCGGAGCCTAAAGGAAGTCATAAACGTGCGCTGTCGGCTCATCGCGTAAATAGGATGGCAGGCAATACTCGTTCCCAGGAAGCACGGTTGGAGATCCAGAGGTGGGGCGGCTACATGCCGATGCCGCCTCCCATCCCGCCGACGCTTTTCTCATGTTGAAACTATATGGCAACATGTTCTCCATTTGTAGATTTGTGTTCGCCAGACTGCGACTAACGCAGTGAGTATGATGCATTGATGTGCTCGGCTGGAGCGGGCTCCTAGACAGTGCGAATTTTCGAGTTGGATTACGTAAAACTTTTTTGGCAAGACCAGGCGAAAGCGGTGTCAGTGCCAGCACCTGGAAGGTTGTTCGGCACTTGGCTTCGGCTCCCATCACTTCCAGTTGCGTAAACCACCTAAATGTAAGTCTCGACAGGAAGGTCAGCGATAGTCGCGATGGGGCAGGTTACTGACCGATCATGGTGGTGTCGCTAGGCTTGTCATCTAATATCGCCCACCCCGGAATGACCATCCTACTACCCCATTCCGAGCTCGCATCCGTTCTATCCAAGGATGATATTGCTACGCTAAGCAAGCTCTCCGACACGTCCCAAGTTCAGGCCTGGACGAGGCGCCAGGTGGCGGAGTACAGGAAATGCATCAATGCTCTTCTTGCCATCCACAACGCCGTCGCTCCAATCAACAAGCTACCCGCCGAGCTGCTCCAGAAGATCTTCGCTTACGTTCCCTTCAAAGCGGAGTGGTGCGATGCCTCCTGGATGCTGTCTTTACAATCCGTCTGCCGTCGATGG